>SNQJ01S0122206.1:0-17939 GCA_010110895.2 Picea sitchensis | reverse complement strand
TAGCAGCCTACAGAGGAAACATTTTAGATATAATATCCTCTTATATATGAAAACTTCAAGAAACTAAAAACGTTGCGATAGTACTGCAATCAAACCTACATTACATTACAATCACAACACTCAACTGGATCATCCATGCCCAAGCTTTCAGAATCAGGGGAAAAATAAATGAAAGAGAAACTCAATGCCATTAAACAAGAAGTATCAAGTGATAATACAAAACTAGAGAAGCAAAGGCCTCATCAAAACTTTTACAATCGTGAGCATAGATCTACCATCTAAACTAACAAAATATGAGAACGAATTTTATATACTCAGAGTAAAAATGCAGCAGTAGGCTTGAGTCATTACATTGAAGGAGTTACATCTACATGCTTCCTGGAAGACTGTGTATGCAGTCTCTAGTCAGTCGTGAACTTCAGTCAGATGCAATCATGTTCTAGAATGGGCTTGCAAATGAGTTGACCAACTGACTGTCCTTTCCTGGGATTTCCATTTATGGTGGAAACGATGTCCAACCACCACCAACTGCTTCAATACTTGCTTCATTGGTACTTGGGAAGGCCCCAATCAACACTGCACCTCTAAGAAGTGGAGGCTTGTTGGCATAGGGGTAAACCCAGGGTTCAATGCTAAAATAGTGCACCAACAAAACCCTAACTACCATACCTTTCGAAAACACCTATGAAGAAGATGAAGTCTCACCCGACGTAGAGTCAGGGGTGGTTGCAGGAATCAGGTGTCTGCAACATTAGCTGGGACACAGATATGTGATTGTAACACCTTAATAAAGCACTTAGCAATTACATTTCGTTGATAGTCATCCTTAGTTCACAACATATCTAAACCCTAACAACAGATCAATGCAACATTCACATAGATCCAATAGGTTCAAGCACTAAGCATACCAATGAGAGATCTGATCTAGCATTCATTCACATTATTCAACACTAAGATATCATATCAAATTCATATATCATATAACATCGCACTAATCATATAAACAAGAGAGAAATCATAAAGAACAAATAATTCATAACATAAGATATACGTGGTTCACCCCCACCTTGGGGCTATGTCCACCAACTCTTCGTCTTCTTTATTATATTCGATCAATCTTCTTACATGCACAAAGCCTCAAAATATACTCTGTAGAGGACAGGATATATGTGCACCTTGCTATATCCTCCTTCCTTGAGTTATAGCATAAAGCCTTCCACAATAATTTACAATCACTTGCACTTAGCTCTGTAAGCCTCACATCGTATGCACAAAGAAATTACCACTTAGCACTTAGCACACTGTCTAGTCACTTGTCACTCATCACTACTTCTTACATCACCTAGAATTCTATTTATACATTACCAAAAGGGGCCTAAGCATGGGTGAACCCATGGATCGACATCCTCATACCCATTACATAAGCCCAAAACCCAAAAAGGCCCTAAAAGGGGATGAGATCCCACAATATCCTCTTTGACTTGCGCTCCACCTTCGATAGATTGTCGAAGTCCAAAAAATAGGTCAAACATGACCAAGGATCCTCAAAACTTGGTCAAGGGCCAACAGACCCCCAACAATCACCTATGACGTGTCTCGAGTCACTCTGCTCTGGTTAATTCTACCTCAAAATCCTTGAGCTAGAATCGAGCTCCTTCAAACTATTACTGTTCCAAAACCTCCTGCTCAATGAACTCTTGGATTACTTCTTCCTCGACAAGTCCCTCCAAGCGTTGTTCAGCTACAGTGATGACTTGTTCTAGTTCTTCTCTTCAGCCTTCAATCTCTATGAACAGTTGGCAAGCCTCATCCTGTATTGGTTGGAGCCTCTCAACTACTTCCATGACTCTTCTCTGAATGATGTGAACCTACTTCTGGGAAATGCGCTATTCTTGGGATCGCTTCATCCTCTGAATGGCTAACCGGGGCTTCAACTGCGCCTATATTTTTCTGCTTGCTTCTTCGCTTCCTAGAGATGTGACTCTAGTGCCTTTAATTCGGGATCCTTAGTGAGTCTCTCATAATTTTGGGCACTTCGATCACTCAATTGTTTACATTCCATGGTGAGGACCTAGATTCTTTCAACTGTGCCTCGGGCAGTCACTTCGTTTTGATCTCGCACATCCTGCAGAGTACTAGGCATTGTTCTTAGCTCCAGATCTATGATTCTTTGTTGAAGCTGTTGGATGGTTTCTGCGAGCTGCGCTACTTGGTGTTCTATTGGTTCTCCCTCCTTCTGTTCTAATCTCTTCATAGAGAGAATTTCTTTATTGACTTCCTCTTTTACTCCAACCTTCTCCATGTGAAGCTTTTCTTTCTCCTGCTAGATCTATGCTCTTTCTTCTTCGAACATTGCTTGAAGAGCATCCTTCTCCTGTTGCGCAATCCTGTATTATTCTATAACTTCCTCTTGTTCTTGTTTTAAGGCCATTGTGGCCTATTCTTTCTCATCTTGTGCTTGGTGAAGGTGAGCTTCAGTCACATCTACTAGTCTGCAGAGTTGAGAAAGCTCATCTCCCAACTATAGTTCTTCTAATGGCGAGGGCACAGTGGACACTGCGTGACTCAAATAAAAGGCTTATTGTACACCTCTTAGTTCTGGTTCAATTCTATCGTACACGGCTTCTTGTTTTTCTTCGTTTCTTTTCAAAATATATTATGAGGCATCTCCTATAGCTGAAATAATGAATTTGAAGTCGTCGTCCATGAGTACAATTTGCATCTTTGGCGTATTGGATTTGGACTTATTCCGCGATGAAGGTTTCATGGGGAAAACCTTCCTTTTATTAGATGGATCGGTATCATCAAGGAGGTTTTGTGGTGGTGTTACTTTCTCTTTCTTATCTTCTTCTTGTTCTTTTTTCTTTTTGTTCACTTCGTCATAACCTCCTCTGCTAGGTGACTCAGATGCAGTCTCTTCTGATGAGTTCTTTAATTCCTATACATCTTGCTTCTTTGTCTTCCTACTGCTTCTTGGGGCATCATACTCTTCACGAGTAACCACCATATTTCCAATGAGGTCCGTGTCATACAACTCTGCGGGGTCAGCAAGGATAATGAGTTCTGCAAGCCAATATTTAATGATTTCTTCTAGGTCCTCTGTAGTGAGCTTGTAGTATTACTAAAGTTATTCTTTTCTTTCATTGGTGTATGTAGTGATGTAAATAGAATGCCTATCTACGTGGAACTTCATAAGCGGACTGAATCTATCCAGGGTGTTCGGTGTCATACGAGGGAAGGACTCAATATCCTGCCTAAGTTGTAGGTAATAGGTATGAAATACTGCATTTGACGACCATTGCTTTCCCATATCGCTCGAATACCAGAGCATGGTGAACTTTGCAGCAAGTGACTCAAATGTCTCTATCTCAGGGAAGGTCGCACCTTCCAGAATCTCCCAACCAATAAACATGATGAGGATCAGGAGCCAACTGAAGTGAAACTCATATCCCTGAACCTCAACTTCACGACAATCCATTTTGAACTGGTTAGCTATGTACTTCACCTAGTTCATCTGTAGGCCTTCCATGCATTTCCCTGTGAGGTCAACAACAAACCTTGTAACCTACATAGGTTTGTTCTTTCTTACTAGATTTCCTACAATTAATTGGCATTCTAGGCGCACTGTGCCATTCTAAATGGAGGATACCTTGTAGCCTCGCATCCCCTTCTCAACATTGTCGTATGTTTCTTTAATCGTTTGTGCCAAGGTGCAGTCTGCAACTTTTCCTCGGTATAAGTATTGTGGGTTTAGTCCATTCATGCTTAGTCTGGTGATCCTATGGGTCAGTGTCAGATTGACAGTGATACATCTATCCAACCATAGATAGTCAATGTGGAAGCATGAAAGTAGTATCTTAACGCAGGCGTTAACCTCCTGGTGCCTCCCAAAATGTGGAATCTTCACTACATTTAAAAGGGTGGACTGCGCGAGGTTCATGGTCCACGGTTGAGGGATGATCTTCATCTTCTTTCCCTTTGTCTTGGTCAGATATTTGTTAGGCGTGAGCATGCCATAGCTCTTACGGTCTCCTAGGTTATAGTCGCTAATATTCAAGGTTGGAATCCTCTCTAGTTGTGGTCTGACTACATGTATCCCCTTTAGGAGATACACAGTGATGACGGTGCAATCGAAGTCCCTCGGGACATTGTCGTGACTCACTACACCAGCCAGGGGTGGGATGTAATTAGGTAGGATGGATGGTAATAACTTCTTATTCACCAAGTCATCTCTATGCTTGGTTATTTTCTCAGTCACATCTCGGGATGGTTCAGATCTGCGAGCAGTCAATGGGGAGGCTTGCACTCCTCTCGTTGATGAAGCTTGTACACCCAAAGACATTACCTTTTCAATCATGAGGTCAATGAGTATCTCCTTCACAAATTCTTTGACTGTGCTAAGTTCTTCAGACATACACGCTCGTGGTTGAATATCTCAGGTTGAAGAGAAGCTACTCAATGCAACGGGATGGATGGCGATAGCTTGATGATCACTGCATGAAATCAACTATTCTATGAACTCGGATAATCACGAGTGGAAAAACTATTCTTGGTGCAAGGCTTGACGGAATAAGTAGAAAAATAGGTAACAGATCTTTCCAATGGGCGAGAAGCCTTCATTAATTCAATTCTATCCATTACAGCGCAATCCCAATAGTCTCATGGTGAGATTTTTGGTCATAAATATTTTTCTAACCATTCAGGATGTCGGGCTAACAGTTATAATGCCTCCAACGGTCATATTTATTCACCATGGCAAAGTGCCATGTTGTGATGTACTGATATCCCAACGAAGTTCAAATTTTGGAATCCTTCCTTCTGCGTAGTTCCTTCTGGAACTTTCTGTAACATTTCTATATTTGTTTTCTTCTTATTGATCTTTCTATCCTTCTTCCCAGTGATCTTCGTCTCGATATTCGTCTTTCCATTTTGATTATGATCTTCTCTGGGAATAGTAACTTTGCGTTGTTGATGGTATTTACTAGGGTTCAAGGTAAATGCTTCTTCTCTGTCTAGTGTAGGTGCTCTACTCTCCTGTACAGATAGGTGTCTCAAGTCCTCGTGTGTCCTTTCAACTTAGACATCCAAATTTATGGTTCTAAATAACTTCTACCTATTCTCTTGTTCTTCAATCAAATGTGCAATCCTCCTAGTCATGAAATCTTTTAATTCTTGCTTCTTTTGCTCTAAAACTTCCTCTTATTTTCTTTTGTCTTGATCCTTTTCGATCCAAGGTTTCCCTAGTAACATAGAAAATGGGGCGCGGTTCTCAATAAATTTAACAACCTCAAAATCTTCTTCTGTTGAAGTTCCATGAGAACTCATAGATATCTGGGTAATTCTTCCACATAGGGTTTTCAACTTTCCTCTAAATAATCCTATTCTTCCTAATGAGGGAATCATAGCAGGCTTTCCTAAAGTTTCCCAAGTTCTTTCTTTCATGATGTTCACCTGTGTTTCTTCATCTAGAACACAGTCAATGTCGAAGTCTCCTATTCTCACTTCTATCTATTATTTTTATTTGAAGATCTCTGATAAGATGATATTTCGGTGATCATTCGGGGTTTGTTTCATTTGTAGAAATACATCCTCTAATGTTTTTTCAGGTTCTGCCATGGTCTCAGTTTCTTTATCTTTCTTAGGGTATTCTTATTTCATATTCATTCTTTCAAGCTTAGCAATCATTCTAGGGCAATCTAGAACTTCATGATCCATAGATTTAAAACAAAGACAACTAGGTCTTTTACCAAGGCATTCCTTAGCAAGATGTCCTGGTCTTCTGCAACTGTAACAAAGAGTTAGTCCTCACTTCTTTTTAAATGATCCCCATCCTTTCATATACTTCTCACTAAGATCATGGTAGCTAACCTGTTAAAAAAATATTCTAGGATCCTGCATCCATTTGTTAGTCCAAACATTCTTTCTATGCATAGGAATAACATATTTTTCACTATTCTTATTAGATCTACTCATATCAAATCTTCTTTCTCCTAACTATGCCCTAGTTTTTAGGCTAGGACAAAATTTATCAAACATACCTAGATCCATACTTTAGAAAAAAAAATTCCACTTATCTCACTTCTAACAAAGCACAAAGATTACAGATCTTACCTCTTTAACCAAAACTTCTTTTATCAGAGAAGAAATCTTTCAGGTCTTACTTCTTTAACCACAACTTATTTTATCAGAGCACAAATCTTTCAGGTCTTACCTCTTTTCTTCGGATCTGACTCTTCTTCTTAACACAAAGATTAAGTATAATATTGTGCACTAGGGAAACATATCTACGCACAAAGCTTTCACAATTTTAAATTGGATCTTATCACAAAGCTTCTTCTTCTTCAGTTCCCAACAATCAAAGTTTTGGTTTTGATCTTTGCACAAATATTCTTCTTCCTTAGTTCCCAGCAATCACAGTTTCGGTTCTGATATTCGCACAAACATTCTTCTTCCTCAGTTCCCAAAAATCATAGTTTCGGTCCTGGAAACAGAACCATTTGTTGGAACAGGGGCAAAGACCTAGGGTTCACCGCTATAATAAGCGCTTTCAACAAAACTAACTTCTGAGACCTTTATTAACACACAAGTAGATGAAATCACTAGGGATAGAAGAGGCGGTTTAGCCAGGACTCGAGTTTCACCTGTGTATGAATGGAACCTGAATCTGTGATTGTAACACTATGCTCGGCACTTGCAATTACCTTTAATTTATAATTCAACCTTAGTTCACAGCACTTGAACAAGCACTAACCGTAAGATCCAGCGCCAACATTCCACGAGATCAATGAGTTTCAATACTAATATTACAATAGAGATTAGATCTAGCATTCATTCACATTATTCATCACTAAGCTATCAAATCAGATTCATCCATCATCTAACATTGCACTAAGAATTCAATCACAATGACAAGAGGACAACCATAAAGCAAAAAGAAAACACAACACAATATATACGTGGCTCACCCCAATGTGAGGTTATGTCCACTAACTCTTCTCTTATTTATTATCTTTGATCAATCTTCTTACATGCACAAAGCGTCAAAATCTACTCCATAGAGGGCCGGGAGATGTCAGCACCTCGCTAGATCCTCCTTCCTTGAGTTATATACTTCGTAGCCATAGTCTCTTACACAATCCACTTGTACTTAGCTCTTCAAGTCTCACATATTATGCACAAAGCAATTACAACTTAGCACTTAGCACACTAGCTAGTCACTTGTCACTCGTCACTAATTCTTACATTGCATAGACTTCTATTTATACATTCACAAAAGGGCCTAAACATGGAGTGAACCCATAGGTAACATCCTACGCCATTACATAATCCCAAAACCAAAAATTCCCTAAAAGGGGTTGATATCCCATGATTTCTGCTTTGACTTGTGCTCCACAGCCGATAGCCTATTAAGAATCCCAAAATAGGTCAAACATGAGCCTAGGATCCTCAAAACTTGGTCAAGACCAACAAAGCGTTCACACTCTTCCACTCTGGATCTACTTTGGGACCCTATGGGTAGAGATTAATGAATTGGTGATAAGGAGGCGACATGATGGATGGAGAAATTATGAAAGTTGAATGGACGATGACCAGGCGGGGACGATTTGGCACACTCAATGTGGAGATGAGTTGAGGGGTGGCCATGTGGAATGAGGCAGTGAAGTAGAGGAATATAATGGGGAAAGTAAAACAAAGGGATGTTAGGCTAGGGTGTATAAACCTGCTTGATAGAGGTAACGCGATAATGTGACGTGGAAGTCGAGGAGGGACTATAGTGGTAGTAGAAGTGGGGGTAAATCCACCTAGGTGGAGGTGAGATGAGGTACACATGGAGGGAGATGATAAGCGGAAGTGAAAAGGGATATGACCGCAGGGGTGGAGAATGGTGTGTGCTAACGGAAGAAGGCGGAGAGATGAAATGTAATGAGGACAAGGAGGAATCTGATGGAATGATCCAAGTGGATGTCGGTGGCTACCCACCGACTAAGATCAGGCGGTTTTACGGCAATTTTGGCAATTTACTATTTTATGGGAGTTTTAACTTCCCGGGGGCCATTTTAGAGAGGGGACTAAGTAAGTTTTCCCCGATATCAAAGGTTCTCAAAGATTACAAAGGAATAATTTATCCCCAAAATGAATCTCCTCGATGATACCTTTCCAACTGAGCCTATCATATGCCACAAAATGGAGATCGTATGCAAGAGAGATTCACGACCAGAAGTTGAGTGTACCCACTTACCCAAATAGGGCCCACATGACTTTTGGCTTAATCTCTAGAGTTAAGTTTTTGGATGCCTAGGAATTTTGGCATTCATGTTTATTATAAAATGCCTTTAGAGCTACTCCTTGTAATCATCTTCTTGTGAATCACGGTAATTAAGTAACATCTCTTCTCGAGGAGGAGAAGCAAAACGCCCCACCATTCTAAGCCAGTCTTCACTCTTTATTTTCTGATCTACGCACATTCTTTAATGAATAGAATCATGTATTCATGTATCCATGGTATAGTTTGCATCTCTGATACATTTGTTATATTATTGAATACTTACCAATATCCATTTTCTTTATTACATCTCGCTCTCATTTTATGCCAAAATAATACGGATCATGGGAGGCCAGGTGGCAAAAGGAGAAGGCGGTAAAGTGGGGTGATAGAAGTGACTAGTCTACTCGGAGAGAGGGAGAGTGGTAAGTGTCGTGATGGGGTTCGAGTTCACAAGGAGGCACCATGATAGTTTTGGTACATTTAGAAAACCACCAACTCGGACCCCCCTCGGTTAAAATAGAATGTGGAATTAGATGGGATCTGTGTCGTAGATCTGAGTGTGCATATATCAGTCATCCATATTTATGCATTCCTTAGTATCACACGCTTGGGCCTCAAAACTTAGAATAAGTGGGTTTTTAACCTTCCTTTTGTCATTTTTTCACCATGGTGTCTTTTCCTAAGAAAAAACACCCCTTCACACAAACATATATGTGATACTTGATTCCAATAAGTGCTCATCATCATAAGCCATATTTTCTTGCAATGGGTGCAAGATGGATTTCATTATTCTCTCTTTGCTTGAGCAACATGATTTTTTTAAGCTCTTTTAAAATTTCCTTTTCAAAGTGATTATGTAGAACTTAGGGGATTCTTTGTAGGATCATCTTAGACATTCTTTCCTCTATTATTACCAAAGTATAATTATTGCACATAAACTTCATCAAGATTGGTGGGATTAAACAATAGAAAGAGATATGATGAATATAACTTTTAATTTCACGAATATACTTCATTATAAGAATCTAAAGGAATGTTTTGTGCAAGTGCTTTCTTTCTAAATTATTTCGTGAAACTTTGTATATTTTACCTTCATTTAGTCTTAAAGTTTTCCATTCCATCGTTTAGCACATGTAAATAACCCAATGGATAAAATTTCTTCCTTATTGTTGATTCAAAATCCTACCATGAGGAAAGAAGATTAACATTGTATGTCCTCAGAAAGCAATCTAAGCACCCTACATCAGGAAGCCAGTTCCTTTCAACCGAAGAGAGGCCAATTGCGCTTTTACTTCCTCTTCATCAATTTGTTATACACCACAATATGTAACTGTTGGATCCAATTATCTAGCTTTTTAGAATTAGCAAATTCATTAAACATAGGTAAAAGAAAACTTTACATCAAACTTTAATAATGCGTTTCTTAAAAGAGCACAACAGTAGTATTAGAATGATAGAATGATGAGAGGAAGAAGAGATAGAAATCAATCATGAAGATGGAGGCTTAGAGGGTCTCCTCCAGCCTCTTAGTTCAACTGATATTTTCAATTTTGTGTGCTTCCTTTTTCTTCCTTTCTTCTTCATCCTCTTCTAAAGTAGTCTCCAGCCACATTAAACTCGTCATTTGGAAGCATCAGATAGAAGACCATATGGAGTTTTTCTCCATATTTCCTCCACATTTTCCTCTTCAACCATTTCTTCTTGGAATGCACAATAGCCAATCTATGGGTTGAAGTATTAAGTTTTCCTCCCCACCTTATGATTGGCCTAGTAATCATTCACACTCAACAATTCAAGTCAAAGATGGCTTCTCATGATTGGCCCTAGTAATCATTCACACTCAACAATTCAGGTCAAAGATGACTTCTCTGATACCAACATGATCCATGATCTTTTCATCGATTTGACTTATTAAAGAATTATATTAACTGAGCATAAATTGAAGTGCACCATAAAAAAGGAAAATATCAATAATAAAGAGACATAAGAATCAAATATGAACACAAAAAACTGGATAACAGAGTTCGTCCCGGATGGAATACGTCTCCGGGTCTTGATCTCAAATGGATAGGCCATTTTGTTAACCCAACAAAAGAATTTGGAAAAATACATAAGTATACCTCATTATAGAATTAAGTTGCAGAAGTTTTGTTCAGATAAGAAAACAAACAACAACATTGAATTCATGGTGTTGAATTACCCAAAAATAACTGTGTCCATGCCTCAATTTGAATCTTGCACTCCCAGGCCCATGAGCAATCTCGTCTCGGTTTTCATTCCTGCAATATGAAATTATTTCTCTGCACTCACCTTGTAAACCATGTTTGGTCGTACTGTCAAGCTCCCTCTTCCCGTCCATTGGTAAACTAGGTATTTAAATTTAAATGCGGGCGAACTATCCAACCTGGCCGTTTGGCCCAATGGTTGGCAGAGGTTATGTTAAGGCATTTGGTTGGGGAGGTTACGGGGTCAATCCCATGGGCCTCCCCATTTTGGATTGTAGTTACAACAATATATATATATATATATATATGATGTCTAACAACCACCAAGTTTGGATTCCATCTTTTAGATTTGTCGAAGCTAGTTATAACGAAGGTGGACCACCAGATTTGGTGGAACCTCTGCCAGATTTGGTGGGTTGGCCTTTTTTAAATTTGAAATTCTGGTTACGATCCCTCATTGGGAATTTTCCCATTGCCACATGGAAGACCTTGACTGGGCCATGTGGTGTCCATTCATTAGCCCACGTCATCTTCTTACATAATAAATGCCATGTTACCTCCTGCCTGGTCATATTGCCACGTCACCTTCCAGGTGGTTGTATGAATGCCATGTGTATTCCATGTCCTATACATCCTTCTATGTGGTTTTACGGATTACCACGTGCAACTTTTCCATTAGTCCACAAACCGACTGGAAAATTCCATAAATGGGTCACACGTGGCAGCTTCTGGTGCTTCCACATCATCACATTGATGTCATGCTGACATCATCATCACACGTGTCATCCTCTATGTATGCCACATACCCTATACAAATTCTGACATCATCTGTACTAATTCTATGTCAGTATTACAGATGATGACTCATCCCTATTGACTGGGCTAGGTTGACCAAAACTTTGACCATGAATATCTTTCAATCCATAACTTCCTTTGAAGAACTGTTTATGCCATGTGAAATCTTGCGACGCGCTCTTCGCGATGATGCCAATTTTGCTAAGTTATCAGGACATTGATTTTTTTTCCTTTTCTCCGCCTGCTGAGGCCATTCTGAGCTTCCTAAGGAACTTTTGAGAATTATGATTTATCCTTAGGCCTCCATAGATCCCTTCGGATCACACTCCCACAAGAAGGATGAACCAATATTGTGTAACATATATCCAAGGTTTCATTATTGCTTGCCAATTCATCTTTCTTGGGATAGATAGTCGAATGGAAATACATTTCCTATTAATGTGTATATCCTTCCCATGCTAGATCTAATCAATGTTGTAAGGATGTGGGTGGGGTTTGGCTGAAAAATTAAGTCATTTCATAACGGTTTGAAAAGTTAAATACCTTTAAATTCCATTATTGAAAATGCAAAAGATACCCTTAATGGATAAACATGCATAAATATATGTAGCGTACCGTTAATGGAGAAACATGCGTAAAAATATGTAGTGTCCAAGTGCCCCAAATGTATTATGTTTCCACATATGAAATTGTTTCTATATCTTAGTGTAGAAGGTGATGTGCTCATTGTCTCATTTTAGATATCTCACTATATTCTTACAATTCTGTCTAACAATATATTTGATTCATTCGACTGAAGGTGCAACTAAATAGGTACCTGACAGATATTTCTTCCTCGAGTGAGGGAATATAAGGACAAACAAAGGGAAATGTGACAACATCTAGTAGATTTGATATGTGAACAATGACCAAAGGTGAAAAGGTCAGAATAAAATTTCATCGATGCATGAAATTTTTTCTTCCCGAAGGAGGATCATGCACTTATGATGATGAGATCATAGGATACATAAAGGTGCCACTCAAGTATAAGTATTTGGTGAAAAACTGTTTACCTATGGAACTACCTCCATTGGACACTAACCTCATTGTCAACAATAGGACATATCACATTCAACCATACTCCCTACATGGCCTGGGGTTATTTTCCATGCATGGAATAACTGTAAAATACAATACAGTTACTGAATTAATGGACTATGCCAAACTGTGTTACGATTATAGTGATTGGATGCAGTTGTTTTGGTACATGTGAAGTATGTGAAGATATGCACTCGCCGTAAATTATATACAATTAATAAACAACGATAAAAATAAGGGAGAAAATATCTATATTGATGTAAGGCCTAAAACTTCCAACAATATTACAAGGTTTATAAACATCACATGACCCGAGACAACAAACAAGAAACTAAATTTCATATATGAGGGACACAAAGGGAATATAGTAGCTATATGCGCAATAAAAAATATATCTCCAGGGTAATTATTATTAGTGGATTACTAATGCTAACCCCCTACCTCAGCAAGGTCCACTAACGTCCCGATCATTGGATCTTCTCTGATCTCGAGTTGAATTAGCTCTTTGATTCCCTGCTGGAATCCCACGAACAAATCCATAGGTACTTGTGAAACTTAGCTTGCACAGACAAGTGCTAGGCACAAGATTCTTCTCCACTCAACCACCAGATGTGACAGCACGCCTATCAAAAGAATTTTCATGATTTTGTGTGTCGATACTTTGCATGTGAGTCACCCCAACTCTCCCAACCTCCAAAATCTCGACAGGGGCCTGACACTTGATAGCTTCGCCCTTATCCTATTTCCATATGACCCCCAACCAAACCCTGGGGCCCACCTCCAAGCGCATCAATATTTCATGTATCAGGAACTCCCGATGTGATTCACCTTCATTCTCCCAAGGTATGAACTCCCGATAATTAAGATATAACGGCCAACATCCCTCCTCGATCTGACAGCTCAAATCAATTCACGAACTCCAATTTTTCGAATCCTCACAAGTCTACCCTTTCACTTCACGAAGTCGCGAGTCAACGAAATTCTGATATCTCGTTGTGTGTCCCTTTCGATGGACGGTTAGGATCGTTGTGACTCTTTCCCTTGTAAATATTCTGAAGTTTGGTTCTTCGGAATTTCAGATCTGCTGCCACCTGTCCTCTAACAATGGACGGTCTCAATGGTTTCAGAACTTGGGACTTCACAAATTTCACTCTCTAATATGCCTTCAAATGGTTAAGGTGTGTTCAACTTACCTCTATATCAATGGTTGTTGATCCATGTGCTCAGATCCAATGGTCCAGATCTGATCTCATCATGTGGTCGCTTTGTGTTGTCTGGATGTGGCTTCCAACAGTCTAGATATTTTCCTCTGCTCAATCCCACGACAATTATCTCTCCTCATCCCGATCTTTTTATTTCTTCGCATACTTGGAAGATTTCAATGCTTTGAAGGCTCGGTCTTCGATCTACCTCCCACGAGCCCTGATGACTTTGGGTCTCGTTGTGCTTTACCTCTTGATCTTTGTCAATGAAACATGACTTCTTCCCTGTGCATACTTGTGCTCTATGTGCATCTTTTCACTATCTCTCCTCAGCTTATCTATGGATTGGACCTCGAAGTGTTTCAACCTTCTGCTTCTTTCTATAGGAACTATGTACGCAAAGGTAATATTCCTCTCGATCTTCCAAACTTGAAGTAAGTTCTCTCTGCGCATACTCCTCACATTACGAATAGCCTTCAGATGAATGTCTTCAACACTTCATCTAAGTGTTGGCTTGGTGCACTCCTTGCATAGGTATTCCTCCAGAGTGTTCAACAACTCTGTCTCCTTGACCTTCAACTCCTCAAACCTTAAAGTTCTTTGTCCCTTTTGTCCCTCGAAGAGATGCAAGTGCCCTCTTGGAAACTTTTTCTCAAGCACTCCTTGCTGAACTTTGTAGAGTATTCAGTAACTTTGTAAGTGTCTTCTCTGTAGACACTTCCTTTCTCACATAACTCATAACAGAATTCACCTGTGCACTCCTTGCACTCGCTCGATGCCCACCTGGAAGAGATTTATAGAATCCTCAGTAATTATGTTTTCTCTCTGTGCCCTCCTCTAAATAGTATTTAATGCAAGGTGTTCAGTAAACTTGAGGCTTATCCCTTGAGTTTATGATTCCTTTGGTGCACCCTCCTGACATGTTCTTTCCTGAATTCCATAAAACTCATATGTGAACTCTTTAAACCATCTCACAGAGTCCTCAACACTTTGTCATGCAACCCCTTGCATTAAGCCACAAAGAACCCATAATGAAATTAGAAAACTCTCAGACAAATAGAGAATTCTATCTATCACCTGCAGATGGAATCTAACATACATTTATAAAATAAAATAACACACACATGACATTCATTCATAAGCACACAGACAACCACACAAAGAATCCCATGCAGGAAAAAAATCTCTTTCTTCATTAACATAAATGTCTGGTTACAATGTGTACAAAATATCAGACTGTGACAGAGTCTTGACTCTCTCTTCTCTTCCTCTATTCTAATTTGTTCTAGCCTTGTCTAATGAATTCTAGATACAAAGATCTTTTACAAAAGAGGGGCTCCTCGAGCCTTTCCCTCCAAGCTACCTACTCTCATTAATTACATCTAATTACAATCAATGCCATCTAGCCAGAATCATATATTGATCTTCATCAACCTGTCGACCATTAAAGGAGACTTCATCTCATGCCTACACAAAGGCATCGACATGGCTATTCCAACCTTACAACATTTAATTACAATTTGAAATTTTAAAGTGAGGGAAAAAATGAGAGGGTTGTCACCTCTCCCCTTCTTGAATGCGCTTTGATGTGTTGTCTAGCTGGTGAGTTGTTGGGTTGGAGTGATGCTCTTGCGTCATACTCCACTTCTGTGAACAATTCATGAGCTTCCCAACTCTTTTGAAATCCACCTGGATCCCAAACTATCCTTTGGAGCTGTCCATCTGCTCCACTACTTTGTTTTATGTTTGTGTTTATTCCCTACTGCTCTTGTAGGATTCCTTCTTCTCATCTTCTCCTTGTTGGTAGTTTCATGTGCTAACCTCAACATCATCCTTTTGATTTCTTCTATCTCCCTGTCTAGTTGTTCCAATGGATTGATTTTTTTATGAAGTCTTCTTCGCTACACTCCCTCCTCGTTGATGGGTAGATCAACTTGATAACCTTTCAATTTTATCCATCTCTTGTGGACTTAGCTTGCCATCCTTCTACAGACTTCAATTATTAAGTCTCATCACTAAGCTACTACTCAGCTTCACCTTTTGACAAATTTTCTTCTACCATTTCTCTTGCTGGTACATCTCCAACTTCCTCTAGCTTGTCCCCAGACTAGAATTTTTCTTAATTTTCTGTTGTAGGATTCAATGCTGTAGTCATCTCCTGTTCATCTTCCTGGCTGAAATTTCTAATAAATTTTGTCGAATTCTCTTCTCCTAGGATCTTCATAACTATATTCTCATGGAAGTCATCTATTGGCTCTAGATTGTTCAACCAATCCTCTAGCATCTCCAACTCCTTCTCTCATGGAGTGAGCAACTCAACTGCATGCTCTTCTTCTACTGGGGAAGATTATGATGTCTGCTCCATTTCTTATTTCTCTTTGACAGTCTCTGCTAGCTATCCTTTTGTTGTTGTACCCACGACACATTCTCTAGCCTCATCTGGGCTATTTGGCAGGAATATCTCAATTCCTCCAATGATTAGAAAGTATTTCTGATCCTTTTCCATCATCTTTCCTTGTTGATCTGAACTCACCTTTGAGTTCATGATACCATCAACCAATATCATCTTGCTTCCCTTGCCCACTTGGAAAATTGGGATTTCTTCCCTGCCCTCCTGGAAATCTATGAGATCCTCTAATGATCCCATCTCATGGCCCACCTGGAAACTTGAAAGTTCATCACTGCCCACCTGGAAGTTTCTGAGACCCTTCTCTGATCTCTTATCCTCATCATCATTGAGACTCTTCCCCATTTCTAGCTCACAGAATTGAACCACTTCCTCTTCACCTCTGAGGCTTTCAACATACCTCAGGCACACTCTCAACATCCTTTGTTGTCCTCTGGCCAACAATCTTTTAACTGGCCACTTCACCTTCTTCTTCATGGGCCACTCATACACCTAATTCACCTTTGCATCCCGCTGCATTTTAAATGCAAGCTTCTCCATTTGCGCTCTTATCTCACTGATCTCTTTCTCTATCTCATCCTCTCTTTTCTACTGGCGTTCTTCTCTTGGACCATGTTCATGGCCTTCAACAACCATATTCTTCCTCTACCGTCCCTCCTGGAAAGTCTATTGTTTACTCTGCAATTGAGAGCATTCCTAGATTCTCCTAGAGCTCACTTGGCTATCAAATGTTCCACTCTGATACTACATGACGGTATCAAACTATCTCCTTTACCTCCTTCACCTAAAATATACAGATGAAAAATTCAGCTTTGATACCACATGACACAGACCCCCTACCTCAACAAGGTTCGTTGACCTCCCGATACCTGGATCTTCTCTGATATCATGATGGATTACCTCTTTGATTCCCTGCTAGAAACCCATGAACAAATCCATAGGTCCTTATGAAACTTGGCTTGCATGGACAAGTATTGGGCTCAAGCTTCTCCTCCACGCAACCACCGGTTGTGACCGCACGACTATGAAAATATGTTTCACAATTTCGTGTGTCAGGACTTTGCATGTGAGTCACCCTAACTCTCTCGACCTCCAAAATCTTGATAGGGGCCTAGCACTTGCTAGCTCCACCCTTATCCTCTTTCCATATGACCCCCAACCAAACCATGGGGCCCACCTCCGAGCGCATCGGTATTTCGTGTATCGAGAAATCCCAATGTGATTCACCTCCATTCTATCGAGGTCCAAACTCCCTATGCTTCAGATCTAATGGCCCAAATCCTTCCTCGATCCAACGACTTAGATCAAATCGCAAACTCTGATTTCACGAATCCTCACAAGTCTACCCTTTGACTTCCCCGAGTCACGAATCATAGAAATGATGATCTCTCATCATGTGTCCCTTCCGATGGATGGTTAGGATCATTGTGGCTCTTTCCCTTGCAAATATTTCAAATTTTAGTTCTTCGGAATTTAATATCTGTTGCCACCTATCCTCCGATGATGGACGATCATGATGGTTTCAGAATTTGGGACTTTGCAAAGTCCACTCTCCTATCTGCCTTCAAATGATTAAGGTTTGTGCACCTTACCTCTAGATCAATGGTTGTTGATCCACGTTCTTAGATCCAACTATCCATATATGATATCCTTTTGTGCTTGCTTCTCATTGTCTGGACATGGGTGTTGGTTGTGGAGCCTAATTATCTTTCTGATTTAGAGGTCCTTGCTTTCAGCTGTGTTTATACCCCATGAAGTATTTACACCCAAGAAGTATGTACACTCTTCCACGCAGGGGAGTGCAGAGGGGGGGTACCCCCTCTGCGGGGTCCAGGGGGGCTATCCCCCTAGCTGGGGGGTCTGGGGGAAAGCGGGGCCCCCGAAGAAAAAATTTCCTTGTAAAAGTATATTGTAATTTCATTGTAAATCTGGACCATTCATTATAAGGTCGCAGATCTAACGATAGA
>SNQJ01S0122205.1:26076-45977 GCA_010110895.2 Picea sitchensis | reverse complement strand
CTGTTAGAATATAGAAGATGGTGTGCTCATTTTACCATTGACGATACCCTCGTCACCCAACCACAGGCCGAAGCCTCCCTCCAAGCACCTTAACCTTGACTGAGAATTCCTCCGGAAGAAAACCCTAGGCTAGATAGCCAAACAAAGGGCAACGCATCTCTCCCCAAGGATAGCGCAACACAAAAGACTGATCAGATAGTCCCCAACCCTAGCCATGAGATATCCAAGCCAATACTGAAACTAGTTGCTGCTGCAGCTGCAGCTGCAACCCTCCTCCAAACCTGCGCACCAGACTGCAACTGCAGTGCGCACCAACTGGGAAACTGCTACGCAGAACTGGCTCTGTCTGCAACCGCTGAGATACTAAAAATGAGAAATAGCGACCTGTATTTATAGTAATCCTGCCAGTTTGCTGGGGCCGACTTCTCCTTCTGGGTATGTGTCCGTTCAGTATATTATTATAATTTCTAGCTGACTTCTTCTCTTGGAGGCTAATAGCCTAATATAAATTATCTTCTTGAGCTGACAAGGCTTCTAGGGTTATTAGCCAACTCATTAGGGTTTCTCTTTCTTTCTGGAGTCTTCTATTCTCATCAGGTTCACACGTGGGGGTAAATACCTCCCGCAACTACCATAATATTAACACTTCAAGTTTGAAGTGAAGTATGATATTAAACAAACCCTCCATAGTTTAGGTTGAGTTAAGTTGTAGCTTTCACTATATCATTAAATATGAACCAAACACTAAACAATTTCCTAAAGACTAACAATGTAACACTAATACACTAATAGCGAACACTATCCTAAAGGCTAAAGTCAAACAATCTAAAGATTAACACTAACCTAAGGGTTAATAGTGAGTAACAACAATAACAATGATCTAACAGTAACACTACTACCAAGTGACCTAAAGGCTAATAGTGCAATACTAAGTCTCATAGTGATAACACTGACTAGTAACAGTCTAACAATAATAGACATAGGATAAAAAAGAACAAAGAACAAATATACATAGAGCTCATAATTTATGAATCAAAAGATAAAATAGGATCAAGAATAACAAAGAACAAATGCACACATAGAGTTCATAATTTATGAATCAAAAGATAAAATTAAATACACACATAGAGTTCATAATTTATGAATCAAAAGATAAAATTAAATAGTAATGGCTGACCTATAGGTTGTAAGGAACTTTGAAGTCTTGAAGTGATTGTTGTTGCCTCGCTTTCTAGCTTCATATTCCAAGTAATAGCTTCATGTATCCATTATGAGACTATCCAAACATCAATGTCCAACTTCCAAGCAATAGATCATTGTATCTTGTTTTTTTGCTTATGGGGGGAGCATTTATCGTATAGATAGAAAATGTGGGGTTTATGGTTTCCAAAAATTGTGGAGTTTTTGACCAATAATAAATGTTTTTTCACTAGAACCAAGGTCAAACATGTTGAGATATATTTATGTTTTTCATTATCTGTTTTAGAATTTGAGGATATGTTTTGATTTTTGGGATCAATTCCAAGGTCGAATAAGATCCTTGAATCCATCAAATCCGGATTTGATTCAAGGATCCACAGATCCAACAACACTAAAGGGCGGATTTGATGAATTCCATTAAACACATTAGAGAAAAAGTGCCAAGGAGAAGTGTGAGCTATCAGATGAGGAGAGGGGATCCAATGACCCAGAAGCCTGCGGAAGTAAAAGGGGCATGATGTCACACCAAAGCTCCCAGACTTTGCAGCAATCATAGTCGTTGACTTTGGAAGACAGATAGCAAAGGAGAGGTGATGTTCTTGCGTCAAACACTTGTGCTAAAAAGGAAAGTGAATTCTTTCTCACAAGACTAGCAAAACAAATAGATGAAGGCAAGTGTTTCATTCCATCTTTTCTTTTGGAACCCAAGTGGATTCTTTCGAGCCCATGTCTTTCCAACGAACCAAATATTTCTTCGTTCTCTAGTTTTCATTCTTTCTTCCATCCTCTCTTCCAAGATCTCTGTGATTTTCTCAAGGATTTGCTAATTCCAATCTATGATATACTCATCCTCATCCACAAGGATTTCACAAAACTCAAACAAATCAACCATGTTGAAAGTTGGAAAGATGTCCAATCCCTCAAAGAACTCTAGAACATTAGCATTAACCAAAATATTTTTCAAGATCATGCAAGGACATGTCTTTTTCTTTTTAAACTTGTTATATGTTCCCTTTGAAACCTTTCGTTTCGCAAGTGTACTAACACCAAATTCCCTTCTTCAAACTTCTCTATGCAACTTTTCACATCAACCCTTTGCTTATAACCTTGGCTACTTCGTTGTCGTTGTTGTTGCACCTACTCATGCACTTTCCTCTTATGCTTGGTAAATGTCTCTATATTCATAATTGCTTGGTTCATGCAAGCATGTCAAATAAATGATTCCTCTTGGTGACCTCCCATTCACGATATGGAAAGGGATTTTCCCTATAGACATGTTCACCAATTTTTTTTATGCAAATTCAGCTTGCGCCAACACCAAATCCCACTATCTCGATTTCTAATTAACCAAACACTTCGGTAGATTTCCAAGGCTTTTTTTATCTATCTTGGTTCGTCTATCAATTTGCAAGTGATATGCAAAACTGAACTGCAATTTTGTGTGAATTTTTTTCCACAGGGTCCTCCAAAACTAACCAATAAACTTGGTATCCATGTATGAGGTTATGCTTCTTGGAAAACTATGTATACAAACAATTTCTCTAAAAAACAAAACAATTGTATTTATTGCATCACTAGTTTTCTTACAGGGAATGAAATGTGTCATTTTCAAAAACCTATCTACAACTACGAAGATAGAATCATTACCTCCTTAGGCTTGTTGACGATCCCAACACAATCCAAATCGATATCTTCCCATGGCACTAGGAATGGTGTGTGTAATCCAGTGTTCTAACTTCCTCCCTTTGGATGTTGACAATTTCTACAACTAGCAACCCACTTCTTAACGTTCTTGGCAATCCTAAGGAAATAGTACCACTCTTCAACTAATGCAGAGGTCTTGTCCATGCCAAAATGCCCACTCAAACCACCATTGTGCAACTCTCAGATGAGGTTTTCTCTTAATGACCCTCTTGGAATGCATAGTTGTCGATTATAAAAAATAATCATTCTTGGATAAAGTAATCCAAGGATGGAGTTTGGTCATCGATCCATGGTTCCTTGTTGGCTTTCCAAGCTTCAACAAAATCTTCATCATTTTCATACAAATTCTTCATTTCATCCAACCTTTTAATTTCCACTATCATAGTAGTCAATATTGTTGTCTATCTACTCAATCCATCAATAACCTTGTTGGATCTCCCACACTTATGCTTCAACATGAATGTGTAACTTTGCAAGGATTCCACCCACTTCATGTGTTGTTGATTCAACTTTGCTTGGTTGTTTATATATTGCAATGCTTGACGATCAGTGTAAAGGAAAATTTTGTTGGATAGCAGGTACTTCATGCACTTGTTTAATCCCTGAATGATGGCATAGAATTCTTTATCATACACAAAGTACTTATTTTCATTGTTCATCTTCTCACTGAAGAAAGCAATTGGCT
Source organism: Picea sitchensis (assembly GCA_010110895.2). Lineage (NCBI taxonomy): Eukaryota > Viridiplantae > Streptophyta > Pinopsida > Pinales > Pinaceae > Picea > Picea sitchensis. Next base: position 42,388 of record SNQJ01S0122205.1, on the reverse strand, counting down.
AAGCACCACTCCAATTGTGGTTTGACTGTCATCACAATTTACTTGAAACACTTTCCCAAATTCCAACAAAGATAACACTAACTTCTCAACGACCTTTTTCTTCAACAATTCAAAGCCTCTTTACATTGTTGCATTCCATTGAAATTCTAATTTTCCCATACTTGTTGTCAATGGTGTACACATGCCACTAAAATTCTCAACTAACTTTCGATAGAAGCTATCTAAGCCATGAAATCTTCTTTCCTCAAATGCACTTATCGAAATTAACAACTCTACAATGGATCTTACCTTTTCTAGATCCATATTGAGATATCGGAAATTCCAAATAGAGAAATTCTCCAATTGTTGTCCAACTGGCATCATAATCCACTTGAAACACTTTCCCAAAATCCAACAAATCCAACACTAGCTTCTGAATGACCTTCTTCTTCAACTATTCAAAGCCTCTTTACATTGTTGCATTCCATTGAAATTCTCCTTTTCCCATACATGTTGTCAATGGTGCACATACTCCACTAAAATGATCAATAGAAGCTAGCTAAGCCATGAAATCTTATTGCCTCAAATGTACTTCTTGGAATTAGTCGATGTACAATGGATCTTACCTTTTTCTAGATCCATATTGAGATATTAGAAATTCCAAGTAGTCCAATTATCCCTTCATAAAAATACATTTATGTATATTTATGAGAAACTTCTCGTGCTTCAACCAATATAGCACTTGCCTTAAATTACTCATTCTCCCTAGTTAGTTGAAATATAATATGCCATCTAAATAAACAACTCCAAACTTGCCCAAGTAAGGTTTCAACACTTCATTCATTAGCATCGTAAAAATATTGGGTGCATTCATCAACCTGAATGGCATGACCAACGATTCATACAATGTTTCCTTTGTCCTGAAGGTTGTGTTCCACTCCTCTCCTTCACGGATTCGAATTTGGTGATATCTTCTTTTTAGATCGATCTCCCTGAAGAAATTCTTTCCACTCAAACAATGCATTGAATCATCTATTCTCAGTAATGAAAACTAATACTTGATGGTAACCTTGTTGATGGGCCCTTGAGTCAATGAACATCCATCATTCTCCTTTATTGTGTGTTAGTACACCGGAAAACTACTCAAGGGATCAAGATCTATTTTATCAACCATCAATCCAATAACTCAAACCACCATTGTGCAACTCTAAGATGAGGTTTTCTCTTAATGACCCTCTTGGAATGCATAGTTGACGATTCTAAACAAGAGTCCCTCTTGGATAAAGTAATCCAAGAATGGAGTTTGGTCATCGATCCATGGTTCCTTGTTGGCTTTCTAAACTTCAACAAAATCTTCATCATTTTCATACAAATTCTTCATTTCCTCCAACCTTTTCATTTCCACTCATAGTAGTCAATATTTTTCTCCTTCTACTCAATGCATCAATAACCTTGTTGGATCTCCCAAACCTATGCTTCCACACGAATGAGTAACTTTGCAATAATTCCACCCACTTCATGTGTTGTTGATTCAACTTTGCTTGGTTGTTTATATATTGCAATGCTTGATGATCAATGTAAAGGACAAACTCCTTGGCCAACAAGTATTGCATGGACTTGTTTAATCTCTGAATGATGACAAATATTTTTTTATCATACACAAAGTGCTTATTTTCATTGTTCAATTTCTCACTAAAGAAAGCAATTGACTAAGCACCATTCCAATTGTGGTCTGACTGGCATCACAATCTGCTTGAAACACTTTCCCAAAATCCAATAAAGCCAACACTAACTTCTCAACGACCTTCTTCTTCAACAATTCGAAGCTTCTTTACATTGTTGCATAAAATTGAATTCTCCGTTTCCGATACATGTTGTTAATGGTGCACATACGCTACTATAATTCGCGAAAAACTTTTGATATAATCTAGCTAAGACATGAAAACGTCTTGCCTCAAAAGTACTTCTCGAAATTAGCCACTCTACAATGGCTCTTACCTTTTCTAGATCCATATTGAGATATCAAAAATTCCAAGTAGACCAATTCTCTAATTGTTTTCCAACTGGCATCACAATCTACTTGAAACACTTTCCCAAGATATTATAAATTCCAAGTAGTCAAATTCTCCCTTCATAAAAGAACATTTATGTATATTTATGAGCAAATTCCCGTGCTTCGACCAATCTAACACTTTCCTTAAATGACTCATTCTCCTCAATTAGCTGAAATATAATATGTCATATAAATAAACAACTCCAAACTTACCCAAGTAAGGTTTCAACACTTCATTCATTAACATCGTAAAAATATTGGGTGCATTCATTAACCTGAATGGAATGACCAATGATTCATACAATGTCTCCTTTGTCATGAAGGTTGTGTTCCACTCCTCTCCTTCACAAATTCGAATTTGTTGATATCTTCTTTTTAGATCGATCTTCCTGAAGCAATTCTTTCCACTCAAACAATGCATTGAATCATCTATTCTCGGTAATGAAAACTAATACTTTATGGTAACCCTGTTGATGGGCCCTTGAGTCAATGAACATCCATCGTTCCCCTTTCTTTTTTGTTGGTACAACGAAAAAATGCTCAAGGGATCAAGGTCTCTTTTATCAACCATCAATCCAATAACTCGAACCACCATTGTGCAACTCTCAAATGAGTTTTTCTCTTAATGACCATCTTGGAATGCATAGTTTTCGATTCTAAACAAGATTCCTTCTTGGATAAAGTAATCCAAGAATGGAGTTTGGTCACCGATCCATGGTTCCATGTTGTCTTTCCAAACTTCAACAAAATCTTCATCATTTTCATACAAATTCTTCATTTCCTCCAACCTTTTCATTTCCACTATCATAGTAGTCAATATTGTTCTCCTTCTACTCAATGCATCAATAACCTTGTTGGATCTCCCAAACCTATGCTTCCACATGAATGAGTAACTTTGCAAGAATTCCACCCACTTCATGTGTTGTTGATTCAATTTTGCTTGGTTGTTTATATATTGCAATGATTGATGATCAATTTAAAGGACAAATTCCTTGGCCAACAGGTATTGCATGGACTTGTTTAATCCCTAAATGATGGCATAGAATTTTTTTATCATACACAAAGTACTTATTTTCATTGTTCAACTTCTCACTAAAGAAATCAATTGGCTAAGCACCATTCCAATTGTGGTCTGACTAACATCACAATCTACTTGAAACACTTTCCCAAAATCCAACAAAGCCAACACTAACTTCTCAATGACCTTCCTCTTCAACAATTCAAAGCCTATTTACATTGTTGCATAAAATTGANTAAGCACCATTCCAATTGTGGTCTGACTAACATCACAATCTACTTGAAACACTTTCCCAAAATCCAACAAAGCCAACACTAACTTCTCAATGACCTTCCTCTTCAACAATTCAAAGCCTATTTACATTGTTGCATAAAATTGAAATTCTCATTTTCCCATACATGTTGTTAATGGTACACATATGCCACTAAAATTCGCAACAAACTTTCTATAGATGCTAGCTAATCCATGAAAACTTCTTGCCTCATATGTACTTCTCTAAATTAACCACTCTACAATGGCTCTTACCTTTTCTAGATCCATATTGAGATATCAAAAATTCCAAGTAGACCAATTCTCCAATTGTTTTCCAACTGGCATCACAATCTACTTGAAACACTTTCCCAAAATCCAACAAAGCCAACAATAGCTTCTCGATGACCTTATTCAGCAATTCAAATCCTCTTTGCATTGTTTCATTCCATTGAAATTCTCCTTATCACATACATGTTGTTAATGGTGCACATACACCACCAAAATTCTCAACAAAATTTTGATAGAAGCTAGCTAAGCCATGAAAGCTTCTTGCCTCAGATGTACTTCTTGGAATTATCCACTCTATAATGTCTCTTACCTTTTTTCTAAGTCCATATTGAGATATCAGAAATTCCAAGTAGACTAATTCTCCCTTCATAAAATAACAATTATGTAGATTTATGTGCAGATTCCCATGCTTCAACAAATCTAGCACTTTCCTTAAATGATTCATTCTCCTCAATTAGATGAAATATAATATGTCATCTAAATAAACAACTCCAAACTTACCTAAGTAAGGTTTCAACACTTCATGCATTAGCATCATAAAAATATTGGGTGCATTCATCAACTTGAATGGCATGACCAACGATTCATACAATGTTTCCTTTGTCGTGAAGGTTGTGTTTCACTCCTCTCCTTCACGGATTTGAATTTGGTGATAGCCACTTTTTATATTGATCTTCTTGAAGTACTTCTTTTCACTCAAACAATGAATTGAATCATCTATTCTCAGTAATGAAAACTAATACTTGATGGTAACCTCGTTGATGGGCCCTTGAGTCAGTGGAAATCCATCGTTCTCCTTTCTTTGGTGCTAGTACAAAGAAAACTACTCAAGGGCTCAAGATCTCTTTTATCAACCATCAATCCAAGAACTCATGGACTTTCCTATTGATCTCCTCACTTTAAATAGATTAGATATGTGTGATGCTTTGTTAGGAAAACTTGAACCTAGAGTAAAATCAATTTGGTGGGAAATGCTCTTCACAGATGGCAATCCCTTTGGTAGTTCATCAGACATAACCTCCATAAAATCTGTTAAGATCTCACTAACCTCTATTGTTATATCACTTCTCTTCAATTTTGAACTTAAATTCTTCTGCGAAATGGAAAAGCAACATCTTTCCCTCTTTTCCTCTTTCAAGAACTCTTTTGTGGTGCATAACAACACTCCACTACTATTGTTGTAATTACTATTGTTATTACTATCTTAATTTTCCTCCTTCATGGGCATCAACCTAAATTTATTTCCACCCTTATCCAACAATCAAGGTCATCGAATTGGGAGAGTACATTAACAACACAACCTCCTCTCACTATGTGCCACCATTAACAACAAAGTAGAGGTGACACCCTTGCATCAATATGCCCTTGCATTATCTAATTTGAATATCATTGTCCAAGATATATGGACAAATAAAGTCAAAGTTCGTTGATTTCAAAACATTTTTGTATAAGTACCTTCAATGTTGTTTTCATAAAGACTTATTTTATAGTGATGCATTTTATTTGTTTGTGGGAATCTTGTGTGTGAGAATGGATCTCTAATTATCAATCTAAAAGTTTAGGGACCCTGAACAAATTTAAAAATGGTGAATGATATGATGTGATGGGTTATGTTTTGTGGAAATATATCATGCATTCATCTTGTTAGAATGTCATTTACTTGTGTGTGCTTGTTTCAGTGTTAAATCTAGCCCCTAAAATGCAAACATGCAAGTTGGTCTTGGTTGGTCCCTTGTCATTCAATGATCTTGTTAGTCAACATATGTCTCTAGTGAAAGTATGCATGCAAAATGCATAAGTTGGAAGACATAAACCTCCTTGTATTTGAACATAATTGTGCAAGGCATAGAAAAAAAGGCTTGAAATAGTTGAAATATAGTTCCCCTAGTATTATGACATTCATTGTGATAATTATGGCTAGAAAACAATTGGGAAATGTGTTTTTATTTATTTATTTTTTTATGTAGGAGCACCCTCCCCATTGACTGTGAAATCCATTGAACCCATTGACTTTCCAATCCACCTCAAAAGAGGTTGTTAGGGAGTAACAAAATTAAAGGGACTTATAAGGGAGTGTTATGGCAATGTTCGCATGCTATTAGATTTTCTTTGACCACTGGGAGAAGGAAAGGTATCACATGAGAGTTTATAAGATTTGTTCGATGCAAACACATATCATGGAGGTGAGGGACCACTTCTTAATTCAAATTGAAAAGTGACATGTGGTGGAGAAAACAAGGGACCAAGAAGGGAGGGAGCATGAAGGATTACATGATCATTGGTGGGGAGATTGGAAAAGTAAATGTTTTGAAATAAAAGGGAGGGAGCATGCAGGATTACATGGTATATTCTCTCATAGTTCATTGACATGGCAATAGGAGAAAAAGGATCTCTTATAGTGAAAGAAGAAGAAGAACGAAGTTGAGAAAGGAAAATATCATATATCCCATTGTAAGCTTGACCAAAATTGAGATCAGTGGGTAATGTTAATCTCTTGAGAAGGGCATAATCCCATATTTTGTTAAAAAGATCCCATCAAGCCTTGATGTGATGCTTAATTTTCAAGGTTAAATACACTAGTATTGCTTGTGTTTTTATCTCTGTGTTGCTTCCTTTGTATGTGTTGTGTGCTTTGAGTAATTTGCAACCTTGTAGGTGAGGTGCTTGCATTGGTTAGGTAATGGAAAGATTTGATACCTACGTGTGTGAGAACGATTCCAATAAAAGGAATTTACTAGGTGTGAAAAATCCAAGCCCTAGGTGACAAAAGTCCTTATGATCTCAATTAAACAAGTAATTGTTGAATTTAATTAATGTTGAAATTAAAATTCAAACCATAGAATTAATCACACAATATATGGAAATTAAATACTCGAAGAAAAAAATTCAATTTCATGCAACACATGTAATTACTCCTTCAAAATTGGATTTTCATTCCTTCAAAAAACCTTATAATGAAACCTCCACAAGCTACTTAAAACCAACAATTCCATGGTTATCGAAATCACCCACCATTGAGCTTGCATGGCCTACTTGAGTGGGACATCTTGCTGGAAAAAAAAAAACTAGAAACAACAAAAAACAATTATACAACATGTTTGTGCCATTGTACGAATCTATACAGTACTATCCATACAATTGTATGGATTGTTGTCTCGAATAGCGTACTACTAGGAAACACCTCTTCCTTGGTTATATACTTGCTTTTTCTCTCAGTCACTCAACCTACTCAACTATTAATGTGTGTTTGAACTCTCTATCTTGACACGTCTTTATAGTTTCAGCTGAGACCAAAACCCTAATCTATTTTTGAGATTACTCCTAGTCTAAGTCATCCATGCATGAAATACACTTTTTAGACTCAACTGCTAAAAATAGGACTCTCACTTTTTAACTAAAGTGAATTACAAAATTGAATTTACTTTTCAAAAATATCTTGAACTACTCCTCGCATGTTCACACAGGACCTATGTGGAAGTTCATGTTTGAGCTATAATTCTCCACACTCCCTCTTAGCGAGGAAGGAATTTTGCACCAATCCAAGTTTGTCTCTAAATGCCTCAAACTTTTTGTTTTCCAAGGGCTTGGTCATAATATCAACTGCTTGTTGATTCATGGGAATATATTAGAGCTTCAATGCTCCCTTCTAAACCCTATCTCATATGAAGTGATATCCAATATATATATATGCTTGGACTTATCATGAAACAATGGATTCTCAGAGAGTTTGCTACAACTCTGATTATCACAGTAAATGACTGTGGGATCCAACTCTTGATCAAACAATCTTGCAAGTAACTTGCGAAGCCACATGGCCTAACAACTAGCAACACTCATTTCCATATTGTATTTTGTCTCAATTAAGCTAAGTGCCACATAAGTATGCTTTCTGCTGAACCATGATATCATCGTTGATCCAAAGTTAAAGTAGCACCCTGAGGTTCTCTTCCAATCTGTTGCACTACCTGCCCAATCTAAGTTTTATATCAGTGCAACTTCACTTCACCATCTCCAAAATATGTCAGACCATACTCCATTGTGCCCTTCAAATACTTGAGCACATTTTTTCTTGTTACTCAATGGTCTTTCCTTGGCTCCACCATGAACTCACTCAAGGTGTTCATTGCAAAACATATATCTGGCCAGGAGTTAACCAAATAAATCAAAGAACCTATTGGTTGCTTGTACAATATGGGATCCACCAAATTTGAATCTGAATTTTCTAGCTTCTTTAGATTATTGATCATGGGTGTGGCCATAGGTTTGCAATCCTCCATCTGAAACCCCTTCAGGATCAAAACTGCATACTTACCCTACCCAAGGAAAATGTCCCCTAGTCTTTGTCAAACCTCCAATCCCAAGAAGTGATGCATCATGTTGATGTCCTTCATCTTGAACTCAATTTTCATGTCTACTTTGCACCCTGCAATGAGATCCTCTACACCTGTCAGAAACAAGTCATCTACATACACCACCAAAATAAGCAAACCAGTCTAAATAAATATGTAATAAGAGTTAGAATTTGCTGCACTTTTGGTGAAGCCCATACTCTACAAGTATCCATCGATCTTGGAATACCATGCTCTTGGTGCCTACTTGAGTCCATATAAGGATTTATTAATCCCACACACATGGGACTCCTTGCCACTTACCTCAAATCCTCGAGGCTTCTCTATGTACACTTCATCCTCAATGATCATATTAAGGAAAGTTGTCTTCACATCCATTTTATGAATCCTCCATCCCATAAATGAAACCAAAGACATAATTTCTCTAATGGAAGTGTACCTAACAACTAGAGAAAATATCTCATCATAGTCCAATCCATCTCTCTGGGAGAACCCTCTTGCCACAAACCTTGCTTTGAACCTCTCAATGTTGCTATATATTGCATGCTTGACCTTATAGATCCACCTAGAACTCACAACTATTTTCCCCTTCAATCTTGGCACTATGTCCCGAACATCATTCTTCATTATGGAGGTGTACTCCTCTTCCGTGGCATCCCACCATACCTGCTGGTTTTCCCCCCTGAAAACTGGAAGGCTCAAAATCTAGAATGTTTCTCATCAATGTCATATAGTCTATAAAATTCTTCGGAGTTTTTCTATCTATGAATGTACTCCTAGGAGTCTCAAAATTATCTTGATCATCCCTCAATGTATGACTAAACCATTGAGGTATACAGACAGAAGTGGAAGGGGCTCATGTCTCCCCTTGTTCACCTGAAGGTTGTCATACTACCCTGGAAATCACTAGTGACCCTGTCTCAAATTTTAGAGATTCTTTCTCTTCATCCTCTACCACTAGAGTAGGCTCATGAGACTTCTTGGATGCAAATTCTTCCTCAAGATTTACATCCCTACTTACTATTTTCTTTCTCTTCTCTAGAATACAAACTTTGTAAGCTTTAAGTCTCATTGTAACCCACAAACAAACCATTTCTGCTAGAGGGCTCCAACTTGGTCCTCTTTTCTATCGGTACATGGATATAAATTGGACAACCAAATATGTATAAATGACTCACCTCTAGCTTCACACTAGTGAATGCCTCCTTTAGTATATTTTCCTCCAAGATCTTATGAGGACACTGGTTCTGGATGTAGATTGTTGTGTTACTTTCGTTTTCCCAAAGAAACATGGGCAAGTCCTAGTCATGTATCATAGCCTTAGAAACCCCTATGATGGATCAATTCTTCCTCTCTACAACCTTGTTTTATGGTGGGTTATAAGGAACTATCATATCCCTCTTAATTACCTATCTCCTTGCAGAAACCCTCGAACTCCTTGGAGGTATACTCTCCCCCATTGTCTAATCTCAAGACTTCGATCTTCTTCCATGTCTAGTTTTCAATTGCAGCTTTGAACTCCTAAAACCCACTAAAGACCTCATCCTTGGATTTTAAGAAGTAGATCCAAGTATTGGGAGTAGAAATCATCAATAAAGGAAATTTAATACATTCTTCTTATCATGATGCCACTAACATCAGTCCACAAACATCTGAATGTACTAGGTCTAGAATCCATTTATACCTATGCTTGCTACTTGGGAAAGCATACTTAACATGTTTTCCAAGCGTGCATTCTCTACATACACTATGCTACTCAATTCTAAACTCTATAAGACTAGTGACTATATCCCTCAAAATAGGCAATGCCTTGTGATGAAAGTGTCCCATCCTCTTGTGCCATGACTCACACACGTTGTCACTATTATGCACCAAGGCTTGAATAAGTCCACCCTACAAACTATACAAATTACCTTCTATAACCCCTATTACCTGAGCTATATCTAGGCTAGATTCCTTTAGGATGATGAGGACTTGATGGTTCTTGAACTCCACTATAAATCCTTTATCCTCCATAACCAAAACTAAAACAAAGTTCTCTCTAAGACCTGGTACAAACAAGACATCATCAAAATATAAATAATTACCTTACTTGAGCTGGAAGGGGATAGTACCAAGTCCTGCTACTAGTTACTTGGCATCATCACCAAGCTCAACCTATAATCCTGAGTCCTGCTTCTTCAAAATAGAAAATAATTGTTGGGATGATGTCATATGTCAAGATTCCCCACTGTCCACATACCACACATTCCTCATAATCATGATGGAATAAAGGAAGGATACCAACGAGAAATCTTTCTCAAACTTGGAAAAAAACTCATTCATTTGAGTTTCTACAGAGGCTACTATTTTCTTTTGTTGTTGGTTCTCTTTACTCTTGTTCTTATCTAGACATTGTGATGCATAATTATCATGCTTATTACAATTGAAGTGGTTTATTTTCCTCAAGTCCTTCTTTCCTAGCTATGAGTTTGACTCCTCACTCTTTCCCTTACCGTTGTTGGTTCATTTACCTTTTTCCTTATTTAACTGACTACATAGAGATTGGTTCTCATCACCATTCTTATTGTCAGCCTTTGACTCCATCTGAGTCTCCTCTTTGATATAATCATCTGAAAGCCTCTCAAATTTAGTAAGGTTCTCATGTACACAAATACCTTTGAAAAATAGTTCCCATGAAGTTGGGAATCCATTCAGTGCCATGTTCACTATGTTTGCATCTGCAACCTTCTCCCCAAATGCTACAACTTGAATAGGAACATGTGTGACCTTCATAAGGTAATTGGTGATTGTGTCTAATCTAGTAATCACTATGGATCTGAGTTTGTTCTGCAATATCATTTTCATGTTTACGTTCTCACTTTGGTAGATACTTACCAAGGCATTGAAAATCTCCTTCCTCGTATTCTTCTTGGATATATGAGGGGATTGGATGATCCTTTATGACATGCAAGATCATCCACTTATCCTTCACTTCCCTCTTGTTGTGAGATACCAATTTTTGTGGATCTGTAGGTAGAATATCAATGTCCTTGACAATATCCTAGAGATCATTATTTTCTAGTAAGAGTGTAACCCTCACTTTCCATGATAAGAAATTTGAAGTACCATCCAATATCTCCTCAAACCTGAGGCTATCTAATGCCATATCTGAGATCTATTGCACAAAATCCCAAATTTAAAAATGAAACTTTGAAACCCTCTCATTGTTGGTCCTTCTTCCTTGCAGTTGATTTACAACTACAAATCCTAGAGAATCTCAATTAGATAAATAATATCTGATACCATGTGAAAATCCAATCCCTAGGTGACTAAAGTCCTTATGATCTCAATTAAACAAGTAATTGTTCAATTTAATTAATTCTGAAATTAAATTTCAGACCATAACATTAATCACACAATACCTGGAAATTAAATAGCAGAAGCAAAAAAATCAATTTCACATGACACAGGAATTGCTCCTTCAAAACTAGATTTTCATTCATTTGAAAAATCCTACAAGAAAATCTCCACAAGCTGCTTAAAACCAGTAGTTGCATGGTTACTAAAATCACCCAAAACTGATCTTGTACAACCTACTTGAGAGGTATATCCTGCTGGTAAAAACCATAAACAATAGAAATTGATGTATGGCTTGTCTTATGAAAATTCCAAGCCTAGGTGACTAAAGTCCTTATGATCTCAATTAACCAAGTAATTGTTGAATTTAATTAATGCAAGAATAAATTTCAGACCACAACATTGTTAATGTTTTACTTATACAGCTAGCAGTTCCGGTTCTTCTTTATTATTATAATCATTTAGCACATTAGATGCATAAATAAGATCACTAAAAGAGAGGCAATCACAGAAAAAATAAAGACACATAGATTATCCTGGGAAACCCTCATGGGGAAGAAAACCCAGAAAAACTTCCTCAACACACCACTTAACCAAGAGATACCAAGAGATAGACCAAAACCCTCCTTAACGTCACCCCCAATTGCAGCAGCTACTCCTCCAAGACTTGCACACTTTTTCTTCTTGTTGCAGAGCACATGAGTGAGTGTGAAAACGAGGTGCTAGCCTCCTTTATAAATAGTAGTCTGGCCTCCCTTAATTAGGTATGGGTAGACCTGTCACTTTACCCTTTTAATTTACATTTAATTTTTAAGGCACAAAAGGGCCGACATTTACAAAGGCACAATAGGGCCTAATTAATAAATATAATATAACAATATTATTCAACACTCCCTCTTAGGTAGAATATTCTTTGAAGTTACAATATTTCAACACTTCCCCTTAACAAGAAGGGTATTCTACTGACAACATTAATAACAACTGACTTGACTCAATACATCATCAAGAGGAGGATACATCGTCATCAACATCTGGAACATTGTTTGTCATATCTATAAATCATCGCAAGTTTTTTTCATCATCAACATCGGTAGAAACTGAGCATCGTCATCATATGCAGCGAGGAGCTGGAGTAACATTATCATTATCAACAACATGAAGTTGGAACATCAACATCAACAACACAAAGCTAGAACAACAACATCAACAACACGAAGCTAGAACAAAAACATTAATAGCACGAAGTTGGAACAACAACATCAATGGCAACAAAATGAGACAGGAGCATCAACAACAACACCAGTGGGCACTCTAACAGAATGTCCATCCAGACGTTATGGGATCTGTTCATGGATAATAAAATCCCCTAGGATATAAATCCTAATGATCTGCCACACTACTGACCACAACAAGTATATACAAACATAGGCACTCCGACAGACCGTCCATCTGGACCTTACGGGATCTGTTTAGGGACGACCAATCTCCTAAGATATAAATGCTAATGAGCTACTTTGTTGGTGGTCAGAATACCATAGCATCATTAGCGTCACTCCCCATTTCAAGGGAATTCATTTTGAGACTACACCAAGCTTATCTAAGAAGTATTCAAACTTCACATGATACAAAGGCTTAGTCAAGACATATGCTACCTGCTCATCTATGCCAACATACTGGAGCTTCACAGCTCCCTTCTATACCATGTCACGAATGTAGTGGTACATGATCTCAATTTTCTTCGTTTTATCGTGGAACATTGGGTTCTTTGTCATCTTTATGCAACTCTGGTTATCACAAAAGATCACTGTAACATCCATCTCTAGGTCAAAATAGACCTACAACAACTTCTGAAGCCATATGGCTTCACAACTGGCGAAGTATGCTGCAATGTAATCTACTTTTGTTGTACTGAGAGAAATATTGGATTTATTCATGTTTTTCCATGAAGTTATGGTTGACCACAAACTGAAACAACATCCTGAAGTGTTTTTTTCTATCTGAATCCCTTCCATCCCAATATGAATCAATATAGCCATACAATATGAAGTCACAATCTTTAGTATAACAAATTCCATAGTCCAACGTACCCTTAAGGTATCTCATCACATGCTTTGCATCTACAAGGTGAACACGTCTAGGATCTACAAGATACTGACTCAAGGTGTTCACAGCAAAGCATATATCCGGTCTGGTATTCATTAGATACATCAACGAACCAATCACCTGTCTATATAGAGTAACATAAACTATTTTTGAAGAAGTATCAACCAATAACTTCAGATTTGTCTCCATATGAGTGGACATGCATCTACAGTCCATTCATGTTGAATCTCTTCAAAATTTCCACAATGTACTTTCCTTGATTAAGGAAAATCTCTTATGGGATCTGCCATACTTCAAGACCTAAGAAATAGTGCATTGGGCCTAGGTCCTTCATTTCAAATTCAACAACAAGCTTCTTCTTACAATCTATGATGATATTTTCTTCATCTGCTAAGAATAATTCATCCACATATAGAGGCAATATAATTGGTCCATCATTCTCAATATTGAAGTAAAGTTTGGGATCAACTTCACTCTTGGTAAATCCCAAGCTCATCAGAAAACCATCAATCCTTCCACACCAAGCTCTTGGAGCCTGCTTCAACTTGTAGACATGAGTCTTCATGTCCTGTACTTCGAAACCAAATTTTCACATCACATTGTACCAACCTCAGTTGCAACTCAATCTGCATAATCCTATGTTGGTTCTATGTGCTTTCTGCAAAGCACTATTTATCTCATTGCCTGAGAGTATGTCCTTTACTTTTTCTGCAACTATTCCTTCTGGAACCGAGAATCTACACCTGCAGTTTCTATTTCCGAAGCTGAGAATGACTGCTCTATTCTCACTATAGCTTTTGAAATCTGAGAGTAGCTCCTCTATTCTATCATGGAAACAACTTCATTTGAAACTAAGGGTGGTTGAATGTAGTATACCTAGGGAGGTAATATTGGGTACCTAGGGAGGTACCCAATGGGAATGTGGTTATGTATTATTAGCGGAAGTCATTTAATATATGAGAATGTGGTCATTCAATGTAAGGTGGACTAGGTCCACTATATTAATAAAGGCCACTATGGTAGTTAAATGTAATAAATGTGAGAAGGCTCTCTAGAAGGTTCCTAGGAGATAAATAGAGCTATATAAAGAAGTGTAAGCAATGCAATGAAGCATAGTGAAGAATATTGTCATTGTAACAAGCAAGTATTGCTTGAGGAGTGCATTCCTTCCATAAGGAATACTATATGGTGTTACCCTACCATAAGGGTTTTCTCTATTTCTTGTGTTCAATATTTGGTGAATAGTTTGGATTATTCTTGTTGATATTGTGGGTTTATTTTGAGATTTATCTTTAGATATATTCAGAAACTTAACAATTGGTATCAGAACACTTTCCTTGGCCAAAGAAGGAAATAATTGTTTTCTCTCTTCTTTTTTTCAGACTTTTCTAGGGAAAAAGAGGGCGGCGCACTTCAGGTTCATACATGAAGCTTTATGATATGAATTTGGAAAAATAAATTATATATTTGAATTCCTCTTGGAAAAATACCCAATTTCAAAAAAAACATTAGCTGAAACGGAGTCCGGGAAGTGAAGTTATGAGCATTTTAAATTCAACAGTTTTTCAGGGTTTTTCCAGAAAAAGTCGCGATTCTCTGCAGTAACTTATCTTTAATCATAGTTTGTGTTCAAGATTTATCCCAAGAAAGATGTTTTTTACTGAAAAATATGATGGCCCTAATATTTAAGAATTCATAAAATACTTGAAGTCATTTTCAAAAGAGGATTGAAAACATTGGGTATCGTGTTATTTAAAAGATGATGCAGTCATTTGGTGGCAATCACATAGATATAGCCAATTGATGGCACTTTATGATGAAGCACTTGAAAATTTTATTTTAGATAAATGGTCTCATGCTTCTAAACGGAGAAACAAGAGTTTATTTTCAGGTGGAAAATCTATATTACAGGTTCATGGTTGTATTCACAAATAAAATGTCATTATTTCTATTAACCCTAGTTGCCAACAGAATTTTATCAATGTTCAGTTGGTTAATAGATTGCAAATTCCTGCCAAGAATATCCAAAGCACACAAGTTGAGGGTAAAAATGTTCAAATTTTTAAAGATTTGAAGGTTAGTATGGATAAATATGTGTTGCATTCAGATTTTTATGTTATGGATATGGATGAAGTGGATATTGTTTTGGGATATCCTTGGATAGAATCAATGGGTACCATTAATATTAATGTGCAAAATAAGTTTTTGAAGTTGTGGTACAAGAAAAAGAAAATCACATTGTAGGATGTGTCTCTTAGTAAAAAAGATGGGCCCATGGAAGCTAGCAAAGAAGTTATTGTCGAGTCTAAAGTTGAATTAGAGGCAGAGCCTACAGAAGGAGATGAGGCAAAACTACAAGAAGGAAATCATCAAGAAGCTAAGGAGGTCATTGAATCAAATGCACAAAGTGTTGCAAATTTGAAGAAAAAAAAACATATTCCTACAGTTTTTGTATATCACCATCCACATCATATAGAGACACAACAGTCATCAAGGCAAAGGCATGTGGATCAACACATTTATGCACCAACAGGGCACTAGAAAGGAAACCAATCAAGAGGTGCATGGAGGGCTACCGACACTACGGGAAGAGCTCAGGCTACAGAAACAATCCCATGGCAACCCCAACATAATGCAGAGAAATATCAGGGTATCAAGGCAACAGATGAACATCATGTTTGAATTCCATTGGGATGGATGGATGGTCGTACTTGGTACCAATTGGCTACATTTCTTAGCTGATCATATTGTATGGTTTCTTCTCATGTTTCAAGGATGAAACATGTGAAGGGGGATGGAATGTAGTATACCTAGGGAGGTAATATGGGGTACCTAGGGACGTACCCAATTGGAATGTGGTTATGTATTATTAGTGGAAGTCATTTAATATATGAGAATGTGGTCATTCAATGTAAGGTGGAATAGGTCCAC
>SNQJ01S0122205.1:0-19049 GCA_010110895.2 Picea sitchensis | reverse complement strand
AAGGGGACCACTTTGGAGTTCATCCATTTGTACACCTTATCAATCATGATAAGACAATAATGAGTCATCTATACATTTTTCCAACAATGCATCATATACGAATGGAACCACATCGATCCATCTTCATCATGTATCTGAGGTCGAACACTTGGTGGAATCTCTCGATCAGGGGTCAATAATGAAAACTCATTGTTGAAAGAAAGGAAACCTGCCATTGAGGCATGCAAGTTCCAAGGTACCAGTTAGTTTCTAAGCCTAATTCCTAGATAATGAGTTGAAGTCGATAGGAAAAGACTCATCACAAGAGGGCCTTAATGTATCCCCCATCAATGACATGAAAGGGGTAACAATATTTGAAGTAGATCAGAGTAACCATTAACTCAGGACTGACTCATGGATGGATGATGCAATAGAAGGCTTAAGGACTGCAGAAATGAACGATGCAATAGAAGGATTTTCGGGTTGAACTTCTCTTTGAACATATTGACGAAACGACAACTTTCTTGGAATCACTGACTCAACAACAGGGATCACAGATCAATTTGTAATCTTATAAAGGAGTATGATCAAGAGACAAGTAGATTTTCCAACCTATACACAAGGCGAGTGAAAGGGTGTCATGTTCAAAAGCGAATCTTCCATGGAATACAGGTTTATACACATTTCTTTCCCAATTCCCCCCCCCCACCATTTCTGGCGAGTACCTCTTTATTTTTACACAATCTTGAGGAGGATAACATATGCTTGTAATGTAAGCTCATCCTTTGGATGAGTCCCTCGGAGTATGTTTAACGAACCCTAGGAGGGAGTGGTTCGGTCCCATATGGGTCTTTCGATGCTTGTTTAACGAGTCCAAAGATAGAAAAATAAGGGTTTTTTCATGTTTATATAGTCTAAAAAAAACTTAAAGAGAACTCTCTCAGTTCCTTTTTCGTAAAGTAGTCTGATGAGACTGAAAAAGAGATAAACTATCGCTCAACAGACGCGCTTTCTAATACTTTAACGATCATGAAAAGAACAAGGTCGCTCGACAATCTTTTCATGTTTAGAGAGTCTGAAAATAGCTTAAAGGTGACTCTAGGTGGTTCATTTTTCGTGTAACCTTTACGAGTCTAAAAAAGTGATAAAAGTATACTCTGATACATTATCACGTATTTACGAGCATGAGAAATAACAAAGACTAAGCTCGATAACTTATTCTCATGTATTTACAAGCATGAGAAAGAACAAAGACTAAGCTCGGGATTGTTTTCATTTTTACGCAAGCTTTAAAACAAAACAAAACTATGCCTGGGATAGATTTTAATTTTTACACAAGCTTAAAACTAGCTGAAACTATGCTTGGACCTGGTTTCATTTTTACACAAGCTTGAAACAGAGGAAACTATGCTTGAGGTAGGTGGTTTCATTTTTACACAAGCTTGATCCATAGAAAACTATGCTTGCAACTTCCCAAGGCATGGTTCATGAATTTGCATGGTTGGTACTTAGCCCCCATCTTAAGAAGCTAGCGGTTTAACTTCAGCATGAAGTCCAGAGGCTGAGGCAAATGCCCCCCAAGCTTCGTTTCATCCAACTGCAAAGGAGAATGAAATGAACCTTCAAATACTATATGTAGGACTTGACCCAAACAGAGAGGGGGAAGTTGTTTCATTTTTTAACGAGCTTGGCACATGAGAAGAACTATGCTCATGACTATAGGTATAATCCCTAGACCACCATTTCAATTTTTAACGAGATTGACACAGAAATGGGAACCATGCTCCTAACCTCTGTTTCATTTTTTAACGAGGTTTCCTCCGAGACATAAAACTATCCTCGTAATTGGTTTCATGATCATGGCTTCCAAGAGGACAATGCTCCAGAAAGACACCATGTCAAGGGACAAAACTTGGTCATGGCTTCCAAGAGATATTCATTTGATGGAAGAAACACACTTTGGAAGGAACACATGTCGAAGTTCACGATAGGGGTAAGGAGGTTAGGCTCCAATAGCCCTACCGAAGAGATCACCATGTCAACTATCGGATCTAAGTCATAAGATACAGAGCTTACAATGAGAGGCTCATCGTCATCGGTAGTTAAAGACATGGGAGACAATGCCACATAATTGACTTGTGACGGGGGCGACACCGTTTGTATATATGAACCGTTTAGGGAGGTAATCCAATTAGGGTTGATGAATGAAAGTTGATCAATAGTCACAATTCTTCCATTACGAGGGAAAGATATCACACAAAAAAGAGTGGACACAATAGCTTTCATGGGATAGACATAATCCCACCCAAGGAGTGAAGTGAAATCCAAGGGGTCTTGGACTACCATGACATCAATAAAGACAATTTTCCCTACCAAAGTTATAGGAAACTAAGGAACGATCCCTAAAGGTTGACTGGCTCTTCGGTTAAAAGCTAACAGATTCTGCGTAGCCGACGCAAGCTGAGGACAACCCAAAGCTTGCAAAGCATTAGAGGACAAAATACTAATGAACGCACCTTCATCTATCAACGTATGAGGAATGTCCCGACCACAAACCTATATTGTAATCTAGAAAGGAATGTGAGAGGGAAGACGAGGTCCAGTTAGCACACCCCAATTAAAAAGGATGGCCTCATTACTTGGAGGGGGTTCCACAGGAGAAGGAGGAATACCCCCTGACATGGTAGAGTCTGTATCAACGAGAAAAACGTGTGTAGTATTGGGTTTACTCTCGAGCGAGAGAGTAGGATCGATTGATAACGACGTCAAATTGACCACTTGGGTTTCATTCTCCAAGGGGAGAATGGGGTCAACAGGTGGAGACGAATCGACCGCTTTGGTTTCACTCTCTAACGGGAGAGTGGGATCGACCGAGGAGGAAATCGGATCGACCACTTGGTTTTCACTCTCTGGGGGGAGAGTGGGATTGATTGAGGATGGGAGCAGATCAACCACTTGGTCAACTGGTTCAACTAAGGACGTGACCGGATTGACTACCTAATCAACCAGACTGACCGATGGGGGAACCAGATTGATCATTCCATCAACTATAGGTGGGTTGAGAGAAAGATTTCGATAAGCAACTGGAATTTGAGGTGGTGAAAAAGTCATGTATTCCAATAATTTTGAGGCTTGGTCCATACGAGGGAAAAGGTGAGTTTGATGACTCCCTCTGCATAACCTACAAGGAAAATTGACTCTACTTTTCTTCTTCCCAAGGGTATTTTGACTAGTTGACGGGAGGTCATCAACATGTTGTTCAAAGGCTGACGACATGGGTTGGTGAGGGTGTATAAACCATACTTCTATAACCTTGGATAGACCAGGGTAATCCTTAATAAGATGGATACCCTTACAAATCCTGCAAGGGTACCTAGGTTTACGGGTTGTTTGGGTAATCTTGACATCATCAACACTCCCAACACGATCAACAATAACTGGTTTCTTTCCAACACGTCCGACAGTGGTTGTAATTTTAGATCCTTGTTTATTTTTCTTCTTCTTATTCTTCCTTTTCTTCTTCTTCTTATCCATCGAGTTACTAGCTTCAGAGCTTTCACACGATGAAGAAGATGAAATGGAAGAAGACCTTGCAAGTGGAGAAGGTGAAGAAGATCTTACTGGTGAAGAATATGAAGGATCAACATGAGGTTGATGTTCTTTGGGGGAAGTGCTTACACCAGAAGCACTAGTTGCATTCAATATTACCTGCGTGGAAAACAACCATACTGGTAATCCAATTGTGAGACCTGGAAGGCTCAAAGTAGTGATGTGAGGAGGACCAATGTTCCCATAAGAAGGAAAAACAAAAGGTTCCCCTGGAATAGGGGTTCCTTCATTGGTCGTTCCGAAAATGGACGCCATTAAATAAACATCCAACCTAGAGTCTACTAGGGAGAAAAAACAACACACGCTTAAAATCTAGTAAGCAAGCAAGCAAACAAAACCTTCTCACAATGAGCATGCTAGTTGGTGATGAAATCCAACATTGCAGGAACAAAGTAAGAAGGGTCTAAGATAGAGCGGGTGGAAAAGTTACGTTGACCTACTTAATGGACTTACACCCTGGTACAAGCTCCCACACATAATCGTGGGTATACCCTCTAAGGAGCCCGAGTGAGTTTGGCCAACGTCGATTCCAGGTACCATGAAGACTTGCCCCTCCACAGTCACCTTGTGTAAAGACCCTAAATATACAGGCCACTAAGGTTACTAATTACTACAGTGATGCCCAGGGAAATAGTCGACAATCTGATCCACGTGCAAGGGCATGGTATCTAGCCCAAAATCAACTTGAAAGGCTTCCACTCATCATTGTGGGTATACCTTCAAGCGACCCCCATAATACGTGCAATCTCTACACCGAGACCAACAAAGCAGGGTGAGTAACTCTGCCAGTCTCAATGCGACCTCGTGATTGACCATTGTGTTAGAAGGGCTTCCCAAGACAAAATGTAATAAGTGGATTTTAGCACTCCCTAAATCAATATTCTATGTTTGTTTACAGCTTTGGAAATTTATCTTTCACACCTATTCCAAAGCCCTACAACTAATCTAATGTAGGTTTTCTACCAGAAAATATAAAAATTTATAATCAATTTTTATAAGCGCTTTATTTTTAAGGTTGTTGTTACTCAAAAGGAAGATGGCGTGAACAATATGGTGTTTTGACCGACTCAAAAGTTATGCAAAGAGATGAAGATGCAATCTTTTCATTTCGATGAAAGCTATGCTACAAGAAAGAGAAAACATTTATCATTCTTAGATGCACAATGTCCCAAAATTTATTAAACTCATCAATATCAAGATTCTCAAGAAATGAGAAAAATGGACTGTACACCAATACATGATTCATGCCCCCCCTACGAATTTAAGACCAAGATTCATGCAATTTCGCTACTTCAAATGCCAGGATTCCCCCAATCTAATGTAAAGCAATAAATTAAAACTTTTTATTTCAAAGATAGCTAAAAGTAATAGAAAATCGACATGAAACAAAGTAACCCAAACAATTTTCTCTTTTAACATGAACTATTCAATAAAAGAGAAAGAATTTCTTTCACCAAACAATTCTAAAGAAAAGATAGTGCTTTGTAACTGAAAGACACTCAAAGAAAGAGACTAAATCTTTCAAAAGAAAAAAAATAAAAGATGGCTAAAAGAAGTTTCGAAGCTGTCAAGCAGACTGTAAACAGATCATAATCAAACCCAAAAATTCACCCCAAAACCAAATCCAAGGTCTGGGTAAGGAAAAAACCATCAAAAATCAAAATTTTCACAATTTCTGCAGGCTGTAGACTAACACAGTGTGGAAATCAATGATTTCCACAGGCTAGATATGGGTAGGGTGCAGATTTTTCACACTGGTCTAAATAGGTAGGGTGCGGAAATCCTAAGTCGTCACACTGTCCCTCAAAGAAGGGTGCAAAAATCAAACAAAAATGGAAAAAAATAAAAATTAAGAAGGTTTTCCAATGAAGTTTAACAGTCAGAGAGTCAAGCTAGATATCCCAGTGACTCAGAAAATAGAATCCAAGCAATCAAAGAAATAAAGAAAGGAAAACTAGGAAAACAATATGTTCCCCAGTGGAGTCACCAATTTTGTTATCGGGCTAATCGTTAAGTGCGGACATGAATCGATCCCCCTAGATCCACCTAGGTCTAGAACAAAACATGACAAGACATGGTGATTTCCCTAAGCTCTAATCATAGAATTTACTACCAAACAAAAGACAAGAGACATACCTTTAAGCGTCGTTTCCTTATGTCTTTGTTGTTCCTGTTTCTCTCAGGTGCTCTTGTGATATTGATCCTACAGTGAGACACAAACCAACCAAAGTGAAAGCACTAGAAGTATATTCAATGACAACCTATGCATATGATCAAGGAATTATGCAATAAAATAAAGATAATTCTATGGGAAAGAAGCATGCCACTGTATTATATTAAATAATAGGAAGAGAGATTACAACCGGGTGCCTTGATGTAGGTTCCTTCCAACAATTCCTTGCTTCCTACACACTTCTTGCTCCAAGGATTCTGAGACCATGGATCTACTAGCTATTCACAAACTATCTTGACAAAGAAAAGCTCAAAGCCAATCTAACCAAGCTAACAATCTCAAGCCAAATTTGTAATCTTAAAGACTCAAGAACTTTCCAACCCAATCAAGCTCAAACTAACTTTCTCCATGAGAGCTCCTCTCCTTTTATAAGTTGAAGAGGATAAGGTAAGGAGGTTAGGATGATCCCACTAAATCATGAAAGAGAGTAAGATCCAAACCGTTCAGAGTCCACCTCACCATAGAAGCTTCTCCTTCTAGAAGCATCAAGAAAATGCTCGTTTTTTCCCACGTACGAAGGCTGTCGCACTCTAGCTATAGAGAAACCTGCGGAAACCCTGCAGCCTAGCTATAGTGCAGCCTACGGAAATCAGGAAATTCCTCACCCTAGCTATAGTGCAGCCTACGGAAAACATGCATTTCCTCACCCTAGCTATAGTGCAGACTGCGGAAACCAGACATTTACTCACCCTAGTTATAGTGTAGCCTACAGAAACCAAGCATTTCCGCACCCTAGCTATATAGAAGCCTGCGGAAATCATCCTTAATAGGGTTTTTACAAAGGAAAATACAACTTCTTCTCTCAGGGAAAGTTCTTCTCCCTTCTTTCTTCAGGAATTCAAGCCACTGACCCCTCTGAAGGAAACAAATAGTTTTACATCATTAAGGTCATAGGGATGACAAAAATAATGTGTAACACCTAGATGCAAAGTCTTCCTCAAAATTTACATCCATGATTACTATTATCTTCCTCTGCTCTAGAATGTAGAAATTGTAAGCCTTTGAAGTCTCACTGTAACCCACAAATAAATCCTTCTTTCTAAAGGACTCCGACTTAGTCCTCTTCTCTACCAATACATTTTTAGGAAATATACTTCCACACTAAACCTAATAGAAGAGAAGAATATAGACTCAATCAAGAAATTAAATGAAAAAGCAATCACACAATACACAAAGATTTTACTTTGGAAACCCAAATGAGAAAACCAACATTCCTTGAGCATATTTCTCTCTTGTTGTCTTATTCATTCATAACAAAGTATTACACGACTAACCTTGGTCTACACCTAAGACATCATCATACCATCTTTCTTCACACAAGAACAACCCTGCATCCAATTTGGATTACATCTACATGAACAACAACCTCTAACATATTGATCTAAGGATTCATCAAAATAATAAAATTACAACACATCTTATTTATATGATTTACAATAGCAAATACCCTAAAGAGTGGCACCCAAAAATTGTTACAAATCCATACAGATCATTGGCTACAAATCCTCCAAATCTCTAGATTCGGTTACAGTCAACTACAAGTCGAATTACCATCCAACCTCTAATTGGTCTTTAGTTGGTTTCGACTTGACGTCCTAATGACCTCTTGTCGGCTGACCTCTAGACTTGTTTTCGATCACTTCAACTTCAACTTTTCTTAGTCAATCGCCTCAACCTTCGACTTTCACTGCAAACAATATAACAACCCAACATTCTCCTAGTTGTTTTCCTCTTTGTTGGACATGGGAGCATATAGAACTTTTGTTCACAGACCCAAGGCAATAATTCCCATTGCCTCTCTACACTAAGAGGATTTCATAGCACTCACAGACTTGGTCAAAGAGTTAATTATCTTTTCCAACGTGTCTACTTTCTCCAACAAGTTACACCTTGTTACTTTCTGCCATGTCCCTCACGAAATGGTATTGTACATCAACATGCTTCATTTTGGAATGATAAGTTGGGTTCTTTACCATAAATATTTTTCTTTGACTATCACAATTTATCTTCAGATCTCTCTTCTCAAACTCAATCCCTGAACACAACCTTTGTACCATGTATCCAGCTTCTATTGTTGACAAGGATAAAATCACATGTCACTTAATCATCCAGTTGATTGCTAAATCAGACATCTTGAACACTTATCCACTGGTCTACCTTCACCGATTTAGAGCCCCATCCTAGTCGACGTCAAAAAATCCATGTACATTTACTTCACTTTCGGTTTCCCTTGGTAGCATATAGCATAATATTTTGTACCACACAAATACTTGAATACTCTATTGATAGTTGTCCAATGCTCTTTTCCTGGTGTCGACATGTATCTTCTGAAAACTCCCACTGCATGAGAAATATATGGTCTAGTGTAGATCATTGCATACATAAGACTACCAACAATAACACGTGCATGGGGAACATGTGCCATGTCCTCTATTTCCTCTTGCGTCTTTGTACATTGTTAAATAGTTATCCTTGTTCCTATAGGAATTGGCACCTTAATAGGTTTTCAATCATGCATGTTGAAACGATTCAATATTATTTCAATGTAATTCCTCTGGTTCAACCAAATCTTTCTAACTACCTAATATCTCTTGATATCCATTGCCAAAATTAAGTTTGTTGCACCGATATCCTTCATGTCAAACTTGGAGGATAGTTGTTTTTCCACCAAATTTATTGCATCCATGTTGTTTTCAACCAACAACATGTCATCAACATACAATGCTACATATATGATGGGGACGAAACACCCCCTCCTTCTGCTACATGACTCTGATGAGTTCGATGATGGCAGACCGGGTAGGATTTAACCACCCTTAACCCCCTTTTAAACCTTCTCTTTAACCTTCTTAAATTGTCATCGATTAACACTACAATTAATTGGCACTTAATTTCCAGTCTAGTAGAAAGTCTGTCTACTGGCCATTGGAACCACAATATGATTGGGACACTGGGACCACTGTTTAACTGGACCACCGAGGGAATAAATCTAACTAGCCACTGGGATACTTATCCAACCAGGTCATCGAGCCCTGGATATTTAACGTTGTATCTTTAATATTTTCTGCAGTCTGGTTTAACCGACCATCTGTCACCGGATTTATTCCTACAAACATCCTCACACAATCACGATACTGGTTCAGTCTAATTGGCCATCGGACACCGGGGATACTCAACCCACCAGAAACCAAACACATGATATTTTCGAGGGTTATTTTCCGGTCCAGTTATCCTCTCTCTCTCTCTCTACGCAGACTAGGTTTTGTCGATTCCGTTTCGATCGTTGATCTCTGATGATCAACGATCATATCTTCTTCTGGTCTCTCAATCCTCTTCTCTATATTCACGATGATCAACGATCAAATCTTCTTTTGGTCTCTTGTTCTGGATTTTTTCCTGCAAACATCCTTCCACAATCACAAGACCGCTCCGATCTAACTGGCCACTAGACACTGGGGATACTCAACCCATCGAGAACCAAACAGATGATATTTTTGAGGCTTATTTGCTAGTTCGGTTAACCTCTCTCTCTCTCTCTCTCCCTACGCAGACTAGGTTTTTCCTATTCAATTTCAATCATTGATCTCTGATGATCAACGATCAGATCTTCTTTTGATATCTCAGTCCTCTTCTCTAGATTCATGATTTCCAACAATTTTAGATCATGTGAATTTCATAGGAAATTAATTCCTATTTCTGATCTCTTTCCTCATCATAGGAATCCAGGATTATATATTTACACAAATACTACACATAAGATAGAGGGAAATCAAAGATACATATTAAAATAAAACATGATCACACACTAATTTGATTAAATTGAGCTCGACCTCCTCAACCTGATTACATAATTTTGGCCTCTTCTCTAGCCTTGGTAACCTCTCCTTGTTTATGCCCACAAGATTACATATGATCAATAAAATACAACCACTATATCATCTCATATCCAAGTTATCTTCAATCTATCCCTAATATCTCTAACTAACTATTCATAATAGCAAATTGCATGTCTATGTGGTTACAAAATTATGAGGAAATCACATCCTCCTATGATATTTTTTTCCTTCTAGAGGCTTGGATTTCGATAATGATCTGGGGTGGTTAATGCTCTTGCATCAATATATGAAACACCCACCTTCTTCCTTGGAATATACACAATGATCGTCCTTGTTTCTCACAAATCACAAACTAAGGATGTACATGTCAAATTTTGGATACCACATCCTTGGCGATTGCTTCAAACCATAAAGGGATCTTCTTAACTTACACACTAACTTTTCTTTTCTCGTTACTGCAAATCCTTTAGGTTGTTTCATGTATATTTATTCTTCCAGGTACCCATGGAGGAACATTTTCTTCACATGCATTTTCTCTACCCTGAGATCAAATGTTGTAGCAAAATAAATTAGTACTAAAATGGAATTTAATTTTGAAACATGGGGAGAAATCTCACCGAAGTCGACTCCATTGACTTGGGAATATCCTTTCACTACCACTCGAGCTTTGAATTTCTCAACTTGACATGTTGCATTCAACTTTTTCTTGAACGCCCACTTGCTATCGAAAGGATTTCTTCCACTAAATAATTCAATGAAATCCCACGTCTCATTCTTGTGCAAGGATCCCATCTCTTTGACCATGTCGTCCTTCCAGAGTCTACACTTTGTTGAATCGACTACCTCCCTGAATGACTTGGAATTTGTTATCGCACAAGTTGTAGATTGGGAAAATCCTGACCCAACCACCAATTGGTGACAACTTAGAGAGAACCTACCCATTGTCACCTTAGGCAGGTGTTCTCGTCACTTTAGAGGTGAGGTAGTCACCTCAAGGGGGGAATCCTAGTGACCCTAGGGGGGAATGAGATGGAAAATGATAAGTATGAATGGATGTCCCTAGAGGTCAATTTTATATGGTAGGAAAATATTGGAAAAATAATCTTGGGAAGGTTTGGGTTGCCAAGTGTGTTGAGTAACCTATCAAGAGTAGAGTACTTGCCTGAGACACAAAGAAAGCCAAGGATGCTTGTAATATCTTAGTTGGACAAGAAAGTTAAGAAGAAAAAGTAAATGATATAAACCAGCTCATAAAAGATAGTAAAGTCTAGAATATAAGTACTAAGAATATGATCAAATAAACAAGAGAAAAGATAGTGAAAGCTAGCTCAACTCAACAATGATAAAGCAATACTCTAGCACAAAAAGAAAGGATGAAAAAAAAGCTTTCTACAGTGATATTTATCAGCCTTATGGTTGTAGAAAACCAAGCTTAATATCAGAAAAATCAGCCAATTAAAACTACTCCTAACTAGCTCAATAAGTGTGCTAGGGTTAGTAGAGTGTTAGGGAAAAATTAGGGGTTAGTCCTTAGGTTAGTTTAGGAGTTATTAGGGGTTAAAAGGTTATATTTTTTGCATCCTTATGGTTGTAGTTTAGTTTTGTAACAGAAGCAATAATTAATGGTTGAAAGGGGACGCCTCAATAAGTCAATAGAGCCAAAGGCTCAAGGAGCAACTTCCAAAAGAGACAACTTTAAAACTTGAAAATTTCACCTTTACCAATGCAACAATTTATTTCTCCAATGCAACAAGTAATGACTAGTGCCTTTAATGATTGGGTTAATGGAGTCAAACAAAGAAAGAGCTAGAGGTACTACCTCCTTGGGAGTGTAAATCCTCTTACTCCCCAAGGCAAGTATCCATAGCTACAGTTTAGGCTAAGAGGGTGTATGTACTTAAACTTCCCTTAGAAAAACCTTGTTAAACCAATAAAATGTAAGCATAAAATGATGGAGACTGAGGTGTGGGTGTATGCCCTTATACTTCCCATCACTCTATCAAATAACCTTTACTTGAATAATAAATGATAGCACAATGTAAAAAGCCTTACCAATTCAAGGAAAAAAGTTAAGACAAACCACCGCAATAGCAAATAAGATCCTTCCAAGGCTAGCACATCACTTCCATAAACCAATAACCAAAGAGATAGCCATACACAAGAGCACAAGAGATAAACTAGCCAAAGAGAGTGAAAATTTTAGTCCAATACTTCTCACAATGGGAGAGTTATATTTTTGAAATGAGATCTTATGATCTCTATTTATACAAAATTTCACTAAAATAGTTTGTCCACATAATTTTAGGGTAAACCACAAGATTAGGGGTCAAAACCCCTAATATTTCCCCTTTACAAAATAATATTAAACAATTCATTCTCATTTTTACTTTTTGCACAAATGAAAACCCTAAGAGTGATGTCACCCCTTTAGGAGGAACGTTTTGGCACTTTTAGGCCAAACATTGAGTTGGAGATGATAGGGTTGGGCCTCCAAAGGCCATGTGTATCCAATCCAAACTTCTACTTCATAATCCAAGGGTTTCTTCCTTAAAAATGTGCCATGTGTAGCCATCACCACATCAAGCCCCTCAAGCATGATGTCAAGCCTCCAAAATATTACGTTTTTCCTCTCCCAGGAAAAATGTTGGGCATCTGAGGGCTAGGTCATGTCTCCCAAGTCATCTTATAGGCCTCCAAAGGTATGTCTCTCTCATCTGGAATGTGGTCTCTTGGCATCCAACCTGTGGGATTCAAGCCCCGTGGAAGCCCAAGCTAGGCTTGTTCATCGAACAATTTGCACCAACTAGGTCCTGCAAAGACAAATAAGCACACCCTCCAAGGATCTCAAGTCAAAATATCATGATGAGTAAATAAAATCAATAAATGATCCACCTAAGTATGTGCATCAAAGATTACTATGTCAAACAAGTAAGTGCTCAAAGACATTATGCGACTTTCCAAGCTTGGATATGGCAGGGTTGACGGGGTGTCCTATTGGGTAGATATTTCCTAGGTCAAGGAGCATTTCCCAAGTGATCCATCTCTAAGCCATGTAAAGTGGATGAAGTGGTTAAGTATCAAGAATCAATGGGCATGGGGTTCATGACATATAAGGGGTTGTAGTGTCTCATTCATGGGTGCATTTGTAGAGGGTGTGTGGCACCTTCATTTGCAATGCAATTTTTCCAAGCCCGTCATTTTTCCATTATTTTTTTCTTTCATGTTTTAAGGATGAGTTGAAGGCCACTGTCCTAGCGTGGTGTCTAAATAATGACAGTGTCACTCACAAATACCTTGCGAAAATGAGAAGGTTGGCTCGTTATGAGGCATAATTTCTCTCAGTTGTGCAATTGAGAGCCACTACCCTAGCTTGGTGGCCAGATGATGGTAATGTCATACCGCTAGATATCCATAATCATGATAGGTTGGCTCATGATGATACCTCTTATCATCCAACTAACATCCTAGGAATTCTATCATTTATTCTTGTGGGTCCCCCTTTTCTTACAAATAAGTTTTTCATTTCTTTCTTGAGGGATCCATGGGCGAAGCATCTAGAAGGTTTATATATAGGCTTTTATCTTTTACCCAACAACAATCCCTTTGGGCCTTCTAACCCTTCTTCCCATAAAATGAGGGACAACCCCTTCTTGGGTCAATACACCCTAAAATCCCAAGAGATAATGAAATGGGGGGTTTAAGTGATGAAAAGTGGTAAGTATGGTCTGGAACAGTATGATGAATATTCATTGGAGATCCTAGTAGAAAACCCATTCCCGAGGAAGACCACTTACTAGGGCACAATGTCAACCACCAAGGTGAAACAGGTAAAAAGGCATAATTTCCAAGCATATGTCATAAAATATAAAGTAGTCTAAGATACCACATACTCAAATGCCTCAAATATTGAAACGAAACTCAGCATAATACTTGACTTGTACCTCATGGAGCAAGGCCTAGTGCCTCTCGGAAGCCAGTTGGTGTGGTGGATGTCATATGAAAATCCATGACCTCTGTGGTGGTGAGAAGGGTCTCCATCTATGCAAGTGGATACTACTTGGTCATGTAGTCTCGTGGAACTCCATATCTGCAACCTGAGGGCCTTGAGACATGATCTCCTTAGTTATCCCACAAAATGGGGATAACATCTGGGTCCTACTTGGGGACATGTGCTCGTCACAGAGTGCATGAGAACCAAAAAGTATCCTGGTAGAAAAGTTCCTGCCAAAACTAAGACAAAAACATCAGAGCATCTAGGGTGGTGCTATCATCCATCATCCATATATATAAACATAAAAAATGAAAACTAATCTAGAAAAGAAAAATTTTGACATTTTTTTTTTTAATTTCTAAACTAAGCGTGAAATCAATATGCAAGTAGAGAAAAATGAAAAATGAAATGCATATAAACTAATATGAGCAATCAAGATGCAAATGCAAGGAAAGCAAGATGACCTACCTACTTACCTAGGGCATGGGCCCTGAAGAATTCATGTGACTTGAACATAAGGTTGGAGAAGAGATCCATCCACTGGTAAATGACATCTTTCTCTTGTCTAAGGTTGCCAGATAGTACTTTTCTTTATCGAACTTCTTCTTGACGATGCAAGGGCCAATCTATGAGTTTTCATCTCTCTGGTTATACCTGGGCTTGCCCTTTTTCTTGTCCCACATGAGCGCAAGACTTCCCTCATTTAAATTGATGCAAGTTGTACTCTCAACGCATAGATATGAAGGAGGCTCTATGCAAACCATCTCTTTGATGGCTTCTTCATGTTTCTTACCTTCTTTTTTAAAAATCTGGATAGACCTTGGCTCCTTCCCATGGTATTTTGCAATTTTCTCTTTGTATTCATCTGTCCAAGGGAGAAACATCTCTATAGAGTCTTCATGTATGAAGGGTAGTTCAGATGGATCATACTCAAAAATCTGTGGAGGCACATCATAATTGTGTTTGTCGACATAATTAGGACCACTCGGATCCATCACATGTTTATCATTCCTTTCCCGACTATGTAATATATCATATGTTCCATCGCCCATGGGAATGTATGCATGGGTAAGGCTCATGCTAAGAAAACCCCCAAGGGTAGAGGAAGAGATCCTTGACAAGATCATCCCCCAAGCATCTAGAACATCAATCACTAATATGTCCATGAGGAGGCTGACATGTGGAAAATCAATAAGAAAAACCTCAACGTCCTCACACACCCCAAAGACCTTGACCCTCCTAGAATCAATAATGCATACATCTCCATAGGGTCAGGTTATATTCAAACCAAGTTGTTCCATCACTTTCAAGGCATGACATTTGTTGAGGCTCTAGAATAAAGCATGTAGTTATTTAAGCGGAGGCCATTCATGCCTAATGAAAGATAAAAGGGAGGATTCATGTCTCTTTGTCAATCAAGATACATAGTGTTCAAGATGATAGGAGGATATTCCTTCTCGATTGGCACCTGTAGTATTTTCAAAACTTCCATTTTCATAGACGGGATCTTACACATCTTTGTCAATGGGACCATCATATTCAGTTTTTCAAAGATGCTTGAAAAATATATATTCAACTGAATCTCATCTGCAGAATTTGTCTTAGGAAGAAACTCACGTACTGGAGGTGGTGCCACCTTCTCTATTGATGGAAGAGGAGTGTCAGGATGTGATGGAGGGGCTAAATATTTTTTCCTTCTAGTGTAGGCTAAATATTCGCTCCTCCTTAATTTCTTCTTATGATCATCTGTTAACGGATTCAAGGCCCAAAGTCTCCCTTCTATTTATCCTCGTCTTCTGGCTTCATTTATATGCTCTTGTGTAACGTTTTCCTCTTGGAACATGTAGATCATATCAATGAAATTCATAACGTTGGTAGAATCTTCGTCTCTTTAGGGACATTCATCTTCTTTATGAGGTTCTTGGCATGGAAGGCACCAAACTTCTATGTCAAGTGTCCCAACTAGTTTCAAAGTATTTGGGGCCTTTGCCTCTTGTTGATTCCTTGGTTTCTAACCTGTGGCATCTCTCTGCTATCTAGCAAACTGAGGTCTGGGAGTAGATTGATCCCTTTCTACAGTAGTCAAATGACCCATAATCTTATTCTACACTTGGGTGAACTGATTACTCATATGATCTATCTTCTGAGTCAAGAGGGAAATCAGATTAGGAACATTGTTGTTGGAAACCTTACTCTTTGATTCTTACTTAACACGAGGTTACTGAAAAGGTTCCACCCTTGAATCAAGGAGATTCTCTTCAATGTCAGCATTGTACTCTTTGTCCTTTGCTAACGATGTGGGATTTTTGTCTTTCAGAATGAAGCGGAATTTCCGTTCAAAAGTGTTCATATAAAGGAGACAAATTGATGAAGTTGTAGGACATAATGTTTTTGGAATCTGGTTGTACAACTTGTCAAATCTAGTATTGAATTCCTTCATTATCACATTCTCCTTTTTCTTTATATGATTGAATTGAGCTCCAAGCATCCTAGCGTCTTTCTTTGTTGACCATATGTTCTTAAATAAATTGGAAAAAGCCTCATAGGACATGATATGATTGTCAGGGAGGCCTCTGAACCAATCAAGAGTTTCTTTGGTCAATGATGAAGAAAATAGCCTCATGGTTACATCCTCATGTTTGATCCCTGCATTGTCCATGTCTTGGCCCATGACATAAAAATGATCCTCTGCGGTCACTACATTATTTTCTAGGAACTTTGGAAACCACATGTTAGACACTTTTGGCATTGTATTGGAGTATCCCTGGATAGAGGACATGTTAAGGGGTTTGTAGAGGTCCTTTTTCTCAAGGGTAATCCATTGGAGCAAGGGGAAGGGTATCATGGAAATCGGTTTTGACAACGGGAGACTTGAGAGGAGGCATTCTTTGGTAGACCTTAGAAGGCTTGAACCTCCCAGGGGGAAAAGTCTTGGAAGAGAAAGGGTTCTGGAAAGGTGGAGTCACCAGATGAGCTTCAATAGGGGCACAACAAGAAAGGTGGAAAGAAAATGTCCTTTGGGTGGAGTTTTCAGGAAATCTAAGGGATATAGACTTTGGGAGGGGAGCTTTCCAAAGTGTCATTAGGGTTCCAAAGAGGATTCAAAATCCTCCCCGACAATGATGACAAAATGTCATCGCACAAGTTGTAGGTTGGGAAAATCCCAATCCAACCACCAATTGGCGACAAATTAGAGAGAAACTACCCACTGTCACCTTAGGCAAGTGTGCCTGTCACTTTAAAGGTGAGGTAGTCACCTCAAGGGGGAAATCTCGGTGATCCTAGGGGGATTGAGATGGAAAATGATAAGTATGAATAGATGTCCCTAGAGATCAATTCTATATGGTAGGAAAATCTTGGAAAAAGAGTCTTGGGGAGGTTTAAGGGTTGCCAAGTGTGTTAAGTAACTTCCCGAGAATAAAGTACTTTCCTGAGACACAAAGAAAGCCAACGATGCTTGTAATATGTTAGTTGTAAAAGCAAGTTAAGCTTGTTGTCCCTAATTTCAAAAACTTAAATGACATATATCAGCTCATAAAATATACTAAAGGATACAATATAAGTGGTAAGAATATGATAAAATAAACAAGAGACAACCTAAAGAAAGCTAGCTCAACTCAACAATGATTAAGTAATACTCTAGCACAAAAAGAAAGGCTAAAACAAAATCTTGTTGCA
Source organism: Picea sitchensis (assembly GCA_010110895.2). Taxonomy (NCBI): domain Eukaryota; kingdom Viridiplantae; phylum Streptophyta; class Pinopsida; order Pinales; family Pinaceae; genus Picea; species Picea sitchensis. Next base: position 1,723 of record SNQJ01S0122205.1, on the reverse strand, counting down.
TTAATATTTATCAGCCTTCTAGCTTTCGAAAACCAAGATTAATAGCAGAAAAATCAGCCAATGAAAACTACTCCTAACTAGCTCAATAAGTGCGCTAGGGTTTGTAGAGTGTTAGGGAAAAATTAGGGATTAGTCCTAGGGTTAGTTTAGAAGTTATTAGGGGTTAAATTTTTTGCAGCCTTATGGATGTAGGTTAGTTTTGTAACAGCAACAAGAATTGATGGTTGAAATGGGATGCCTCAATGAGGCAAGAGAGCCAAAGGCTCAAGGAACAACTTCCAAAAGATATAACCTTAAAAGTTGAAAAATTCACATTTACCAAGGCAGCAATTTATTTCTTCAATGCAACAAGTAATGATTAGTGCCTTTAATGATTTGTTTCATGGATTCAAGTGAATAAAGAGCTAGAGGTACTACCTCCTTGGGGGTGTAAATCCTCTTACTACCCAAGGCAAGTATCCCTAGCTAGGGGTTAGGGTAAGAGGGTGTATGCACTTATACTTCTCTTAGCAAACCCTTGTTAAACCAATAAAATGTAAGCATAAAATGATGGAGACTAAGGTGGGGGTGTATTCCCTTATACTTCCCACCTACCTCGAGTAAATAATGTTGATGAATAACAAATGATAGCACAATGTAAAAAACCTTACCAATTCAAGGAAAAAAGATAAGACAAACCACCACAATAGCAAAGAAGATCCTTCCAAGGATAGCACATCACTTCCATCAACCAATAACCAAATAGATAGTCATACACAAGAAGACAAGAGAGAAACTAGCCAAAGAGAGAGAAAATTCCAGTCCAATACTTCTCACAATGGGAGAGTTATATTTTTGAAATGAGATCGTATGATCTCTATTTATACAAAATGTCACTAAAATAGTTTGTCCAAATAATTTTAGGGAAAACAAAAAGATTAGGAGTCACCAACCCTAATCTTCCCCTTTACAAAATAATATTAAAAAATTCATTCGAATTTTAACTTTTTGCACAAACGAAGACCCTAAGAGTGATGTCACCCCTTTAGGAGTGACGTTTTGTCACTTTTAGGCTATACGTTGAGTTGGAGATGATAGGGTTGGGCCTCCAAAGTCCATAATCCAACATTATACTTCATGATCCAAGGGTTTCTTCCTTCAAAACATGCCATGTGTAGCCATCACCACCTCAAGCCCCTTATGCATGACGTCAAGCCTCCAAAATATGACGTTTTTCCTCTCCTAGACAAAACGTTTGGCATGTGAGGGCTAGATCATGTATCTCAAGTCATATTTTAGGCCTCCAAAGGTATGTCTCTCTCATCCAGCATGTGGGCCCTTGGCATCCAACCTATGGGATTCAAGCCCCATGGAAGCCTAAGCTATGATTTTTCCTCCAAAATTGTCCACCAACTAGGTTATGCAAAGACAAATAAGTAGACCCTCCAAGGATCTCAAGTCAAAATATCATGATGAGTAAATCAAATAAATAAATGAGACACCTAAGCATGTGCATCAAAGATTACCTTGTCAAACAAGTGTTGAAAGACATTGTGCGACTTTCCAAGCTTGGATATGCGAGGGTTGACGAGGTGTCCTATTTTTGTTGGTCAACTAAGAGGGGGGGTGAATCAGTTGTCACCGTGCTTAAACAATTATGCTTCTTTTAAAATATTTACAAGGCACTCAATGATGATCACAATAATGCAGGGAAATGAACAATGGCACATTTAGCATCAGTCAC
>SNQJ01S0122204.1:0-26918 GCA_010110895.2 Picea sitchensis | reverse complement strand
AATTTTTTCATGCCATTAGAGCTTATCACCTTACCGGGTTTCCCTGTGATACCGCTTAACTCAATTTCTTTTCCTTCCAATGAAAATTTCATGAAAAGTTCTTGAAAATTAAAATCCACTATTCTTAATGATTATAACCATTGGATTCCTAGTACAACATCAGCACCACCCATGGGTATAGAAATCATTGGACTATTCATTACATACTCCCCCATAGTAAGATTGATCTTATTGACTTTTCCTGAGCAATTGATAGTTCCTCCATCTGCAATAATTACTTGAAACTCTGGTGCTAGATATACAAAGAAATTGAGATCTTTGGCTAATTTATAGTAAATTAAATTATGAGTACTGCCAGAATCAATTAGGACTATAACTTTTTTCTTTTTGATATATCCTTCATTCTTGAGGGTCCGAGGAGTGCTAATTCCAGTCAATGCATTACACGATATTGTGGGAGTCAACTCTTTAGACGAAATTGCTTCTACGTTTTCATCTGGAGATGGTTCTTGTTCTTGTTCTTCTTCTTCTTCCTCTTCACAATCTATGTAGAATAATTTCTTCTCACCACACTTATGTCCCTTGTTGTACTTGCTGTCACAATTAAATCATAAATATTTTTATTTTCTCTCCTCCAATTGTTGAGTTGTCAACCTTGTAGGTTGAGGTGTTTTAGAATAAGGAGCATTATTATCTCTATAGATGTTAGGATTGGTCCTTCTAGTAGCCATAGCCATATTTTTACTTTCAACATTTCTTTCCACCCTAAATGCATTCTCCAATGATTTGGGTTCCCAAAAGCGAACCTCGTGTTAAATGTTATCCTTTAAAGTTCCTATAAATATATCAATCAAGTGCTCATCTAGAATATATGTTATCTTTATATTCAATCTTTGGAAGTTCTCAATGTGCTCTGTAACTAAACCCTTTTTCTCGAGATTTATCAATTGGATAAAGAAGGTATTTCTCCTTGTATCCTCATAGTGTGCTATCATTTCTTCCATGAAAATTGTCCAAGTGATGAGTGATTTGCGAGAACAAAGCCATCGATACCATAAAAATTGATTGGGTTATAAATATAAAGAAGCAATTTGTACCTTTTGTGTATGTGGCACATTATGTAGATCAAAGGATTTCTCCATCTGAAGTATCCATGTGATAGGGTCCTTGCCATCAAACTTCCTCATATCCATCTTAGGAACGTGGTTGGTATTCAAACCAAAGTTGGAGTTTCTCCATTCTTGATTCACCTTCTTTGTGTCCTCATCATGAATTTCATGGGATAGATTTTCACTTTCAGGCATCCTCTCTATTAGGAAATTTTTCAATCCTTCCATGATCTCCCCTTTTAAACCATCCATCTTTGCCTCCAACTTAGCTTGCATCTCTTGTAGTTCATATTTTATTATTGTCTTCTTTTGTAAATCATTTATGTCCCTAAGAATTTTTTTGCCTTCATCAATAGTCCAAGTAGGATTGTTTGGAGGCTTATTTGGTGTAGAAGTTCCCTTTTTTGGTGGCATGTTGGACAAGTATCACTTTAAACCTTGATTTTGAGGTGGTTTTGCTAGACAATCTTCATTTTATTGTATCTCCAAAATTTCAGCCCTTCTGAGTATGGAATTTTCTTTTTTGTAGGTCTCTAATATTTATTCTTTGCAATGCCACAGGTCTGATCAAAATTGGGTGTGCCAATTGGAATTTATAGTAACTTCCCCACAACTTGCTGATGTTTTTCCTTTCTAGGAGATCTCACTTGTATAACATGCCTCGCACAAAATAATTGATATAAAATTATGAAACTCTTACCAAAACTACTACGAGCTGTCCACTATCCAATGCAATGAGTCTCATTCAATTTGGATACTGTAGGAAGAAGTTATGATTGTTTTACCTAGAACACCTTCTTGATATTAGTCAATAGGACTAGTCAGATACCCTATCTTCCACGTGGTGTATATACAAATGTAAGATGACCTGGAATTTGAAATTGTTACCACATATACCTTACTAAGTTTTGTGAATAGCCTTCGGAGTTAAGGGTCTGAAACGTTATAGAAAACAATTTATAGCAAAAATTTTGCAATGAATCAATTCAGGATGATTCCAGAACCCTATCTCAGAAAGGTTGTATCTCCGAAAGTATAAGGAATCAGGAGCTAAAACTTTAATCCAATGTACCTTGATCCATCTACTAAATATAATCCAAGCCTTCCTTTTGAATTGTTGCAGAAAAAAAGGTATAGTGAAAATTCCAAGGTGTCTTAGATGTAGCAGCGAAACCCCAAGACCTTGAGCTCTGATACCATATGTTAGGAACCAAATATCAATATAGCATAGAAAAACCTCAGAATAAGTACTCAACGCCTTGAAAAAGAGATAAATTTAGATAATAAGCCTCTTTGAGGGGGCAACCTCCTTATGACCACATAAATGTTCCAATACAAGATGATTCCAAATGAAAATTTCTCCTTGGTATATATAGGAGACTAGGATGTATAATTACAACTAATGGACTAAAGTTGACATAAATAAAATAACATTACTAATGTAATATGACCCAATTAAGGGGTAATGAGCCACTATTTAGGGCTTAAAAGTGGCAAGATAATGCCATAAAAGAAGAATAAAATGATATGGGGGGTCAAGGTGATCTATCCACTGATAAGGAGGAGTTGCAGCCGAGAAGACTACATAAGGAGAGCTAGCCACTAAAGTAGTTGGACAGGGTGATAGAGGAGATCAGGAAGATGATGTTGAGGTTAGAAGAAGAAGTCAACAAAGAGGAGCTCAACAGAAGAGAGCCTACCATAGAAGCAGGGAAGAAATAAAATAAGTATCAACAACAACAACAACAACATAGCTGGAAAGGAGCAAGAGGACAACTCCAAGGAAGAGTTTGGGATCCAGGGGGATTTCAACATTGGAAAAGAGGAACTCATGAGAAGGAGCTCATGATTTTCCTGAGAAGAGGAGTATGATGCAAGAGAATCACCTTCAAATTCAAAGATGCAAGCATGGAGACATGGATGCAACATCTCAACATGACAGAATTTCAAGTCATAAATTAACTCCGAATTAAATCGAGTTGTTGAGATATTTTGTAAACAACATTTTAAAAATGTAACTTGTTTACAAATTCGTGAAGGACTGTAAGAGGTTACAGATATTGAGTGTTGACTTTTATCTAGCAATAACTATTAGTTAATGTAATAGAGGAGGTTAGGTGAGAGAGGACAAGCTCGTAGAGCCCCTCTTTTGTAAAGAGTTCTTGTATAAGATTTCATAGGAGGAGAGTTAGGAGACTTGTGAGAGAGATCTCGGGGGGAGAGAGGTCTTAGAAGAAGTAGAACTCAGGATAGAATTAGAATAGGAGAAAGAAATGACACTCTATTGTTGTCCAGTCTATGTACACAGTTGTAAACATACATTCATCTTAATATGAAGAAAAGAAGTTTTTCCTGCACACAACGTGTTTATGAATTATCTATATTCTACGAATGTTATCTGTGTGTTAATGTGTTGTAGATGTATGATAGGTTTCATCTGCAGTCAATAGATAAATGTCTTTATTTTTGTTTCAGTTTGAAGTATCATTTTGTGTTCTCTAGGTTGTGCAAGGAGTGCACAACAGAACATTGGAAGTTTTGTAGCCAGCACAAGGGATGTGCATCTGAACTCTGCGGAGTCGGGAAAGAACATGCTAGGAGGGCACACCAGAGTGATAAGGACTCAAGGAGGAACCTCAAGTTTACTGAATACTGTAGAGGAGGAATCTATATAGATAAGGCACAGAGAGATAGAGTTAATGAACACTCTGTAAGGAAGATCTTTGTTGTTGGAGAAATTTCTATTTTCTACACACTAGTTCAGTGGAAGTTAACTGACTAGTTCTATTTTAGACTTTCTATTTTTACCATCACTATTATGCATGCATGCATTCCTAAGGAAAACTAACTGCATGATTTCTTTTCTTAATTATGGAATGTTTTTCCCTATTCCACTCATTCATTGTATCATATTGATCATGATCTATGTATCAATCATCAACTCATTGGAGTAGTGTAAATATATTTTCTCATTCTTCCATATTGAATCTCTCTTCCTTTGTTGATAATATTTGTTTGTGAATGCTTTATATATATCTCCTATGTAGGTTTCCATGAAACACTGACATGGTATCAGAGCTATGTTGCTTGGAGCAAGCCATACAAGCCAAAGAATAAGGAAAATTGGGGTTTTGGTGAGATAAATTTGTGGTCGTACCTTTCAGTAGTTATTCCTTCGAAAATGTTACGTTTTTGAGGAAATGACCTACATGGAGAGTAAATTGACCCATTTTGGAAGTGGGTTTTCAACCGTTTTGCGAGATTCCTCACTGTTGGCTCAGAAACTAAGCTGCAATATAGCCTCCTAAAACTGTTATGAATCCATCGCCATACCTTTCTACAATGATTTCTCCCAAAAATATTAATTTTTTTAGGAAGCGGCTCACATGAGAAGTAAATTGACCCATTTTGGAAGTGGGTTTTCAACCGTTTGTCGAGATTTCTCACCGTTTTCTCTGAAAGTAAGTCAGAATATCATCTCTTGAAAATGATATGAATTTTCACTTAAAGTGTCATTTCTACCATGATTTCTTAATTTTTCACTTGCAGATTGAGAGTAAATTTTTAGGGGTTCTTAGAAACAATGGGAGATATGGATATGACAACTATTATATAGTCAAACTTGGTGGTAATCCTCACACCATACAATTATTTTGATTGGAATCCCAAGGCGACATTCCAACTCAAAAGAAAAGGACTATATAATTTGACGATGACGACATAAACATAACCTACATCAGTGATTGATAAGATGAGATGGGAGAACCGTAAGGATGAGGCCACTGGACTACTTCTTGAGTTAATCTACACTGATCTATGGTTTCATGTTGCCGCATGAAAGACTCCAAACGAGATTTGGACCACCCTGGAAGGACTCTTTGGAAAGCAGGATGACATGCAAGGTCATATGCTTGAGGTAGAGTTGAATACCTTAGACCCTAAAAGTTTTGATAATATACAAGATTTTTTTACTAAATTTAAATCTTTGCTATTAATCTTGGGTGAATGTGGTATTGATAAGTCTACACAAGAGAAAAAAATTATTGTAACAATCTTGGCCAAGCTAGGACCAGAATATGTTGTATATATCTACAATTTCCATTCTGGCAGATGTCTTTTTGGAATAAATTGGAAAATGCCTACGTTGGCTCAGCTCATTGAGTCTCTTACACAAGAGCAGAAAAAACTCATACAGATGGGCCTCATGAAAGATCCCAAAGCACATGCACTCACCATGCATGATGGAAAAGGGTCATCCAAACAAAACAGGAAGGATGGATATTCCAAACCCTTTAATGATTCTTCAGGTTCCAAAGACTCTTCAAATTCCAAGAAGAAGAAGAAAGGAAAGAAATGCACTTAGTGCAATAAACTGAATCATGAAGAATCCACATGCATGAAGAAACAAATAGATCTTATGGCACAGGCACTTCGGCAAAACAACCTTGGAAACTTCATTCCAGAGGGATTCAAGAAGCAAAAGGAAGAAGATCATGCTCCTAAGAATGGTAATCATCATGCTCTTGTTGCAATTAATTCCTCATCTGATTCATGGATTACAGATTCTGGTGCATCCCATCATATAACAACGAAAGAGGAATCTTTCTCTTCCTTGATTCCATGCTCAAGACCCCCTATTCTCACGGGGGATCATACTCCAGTAGTAGTAGCAAGAGAAGGGAGAGTGGAACTCCATAATGACGGTTTTGAGAATGATTAAAATGTTCCAAATCTTTCTATGAATATTCTCTAAGTTTATCAAATCACTCAGAAAGGTAAAAAGGTTGAATTTACATCAGATTCAATTTTAGTAATTGACATGCATGACAATTCCATCATTGCAATTGGTGAGGTGGATCACAAGTCAAGGTTGTATAAATTCACTAAGTTTTCTGACGATGAATCCTCTATTCTACTTACACATTAGGAGAGTACTTTGCATGCACCTCTAGTGAAACATGCATATACTCTTGTTCTTCCATCAGTTTCAGACATCAAAGATGATTCCATACACTCATATTTTACACCCAGATAAGAATCCGGCATTGAAGCTTCAGCAGATGCCCAAGAAGGCACACACCACACTTCAGGCAGTAGTCAACCTTGTAGGGAATCCATTAGATTCGAGGAGGACTTGATAACAACATGAGGATCCTTCTCATGTATTTTCATCTTTAGAACCTACGATGCCCATGCATTTCTATATGGTTCAATCTACTAATCCACAAAACTACAATAGGGTTGTGGGAAATCCATTATGGAAAGCAGCCATGCAGAAGGAGTATGACTCACTCCTATAGAACCAGACTTGGAATATGGTTCCACTTCCACCAGAAAAGAATATTTGCAGGTACAGATGGGTCCACAGGATCAAGAGGTACAAGGCATGACAAGTTGCCAAAGGACTTCATCATATCCATAAATATTTCTACATCTTCATGAAGACTTTCAGTGAGAAGAAGTTTCAGACTTTGCGGGATCATCTTGCAGTGAATAACACAGTTGTCTTGCAGCTGTTATTTTATTCTTTTGATACATTATCTTTTGAGGGAGGGTTTTGTTCCCACGTGGTTTTCCCTCTTTCCTCACTTTTATTCAGTGTTCATTAGTTTCATTGTACATGAGTACATAAAATAGCCTAGTAGCCGGGACTCATTTTTTACTCCATAGTGATGTTTAGGGGGGGTGTTGGAGAAATTTATATTTTCTACACACTAGTTCAGCAGGAGTTAACTGACTATTTCTATTTTAGACTTTCTATTTTTACCATCACTATTGTGCATGCATGCATTCCTAAGGAAAACTAACTGCTTAATTGTTTTTCTTAATTATCGAATGTTTTTCCCTATATATGAGTGTATTCCACTCATTCATTGTATGATATTGATCATGATCTATGTATTAATCATCATCTCATTGGAGTAGTGTGAATATATTTTCTCATTCTTCCATATTGAATCTCTCTTCCTTTATTGAAAAGCTTTGTTTGTGCATGCTTTATATAGATATCCTGTTCAGGTTTCGATGAAACATTGACATCTTCAAGGTGTGCATCGAGCAAGGAGAATGTCAGGAGGGCGAGAAGAATTTCTTTTAAAGAAATCCCTTGGATCTGAGTTTGAAGAAATACAAGAAACACAAGGAGTGCATAGGAGATCGATGTCTTCGAGGAGACTAAGCTCAGAAGGGGTAACACATAGATTCTATAGGAGAAGGACTTGTTCCAAGTCCAAAAAGCTCAGAAGAGATAACGATGCAAGAGAGAAGTGAGACCCAAGATTTGGGTTGGCCGGAGAAAGTTCAAAGGCTGAAAATCTTTGAACCCCGATAAAATATTCCAGGTCGGGAGAAGGTGGAAGCTCAGGAGGAGGAGCAACAACAACCATTAGATTATTTGTAAGGAGAATCCTGGTCTGTTGGATCAGTGCCTAGTGAACAATGATAGCGTAGGAGAAGAGAGAAGATCCCATCCATTTAGATCTGAGCACAGAGGTTCAACAATCATTGGATCTAGACGAAAGTGCATGAGCCTTAACATTGTGTACACGTAGGAGGTTGGACTTGTCAAGATCCTTGAATTCCCAAATAAAGTAGGGACCATCCATCATCAAAGGAAATAGGTGGCACAAGACCTGAGTTTTCGAGTGAAAGTACTCTGGGAGAATAGACTGCACAGAAGTTGAAACTCCCAAACTTTGAAGACCCAAAGCGGATAGAGGTCGTCAGATCAAAGGGGAGACACACCTCAAGAGATCATGTGTTTTAGGTGAAGATGCTCCGAGAGGAACAAACACATAGAAGTCTGAAACAATAGAAGCCCGAACAACCAAGAGTCATCGATCTATAGAGGGACACTTGTCGAAAGATCGCGAGATCCAGATAAGTTGTAGTAAGGGTTCAGTTGAGAACTGAGATCGTCGAATCCCGAAGATCCCAAGAAAAGATGGACCATTAGATCCGGGAAGGAACATGGTGAAAGATTGTGAACTCTGGGTGAAGTCACTCTGGGAGGATGCGAAGGAGAAGGGTTTGAAATTGCCAAAGCCCGAATAGCCAAAGTGGACGATAGCCATTGATCTAGGTTGGACAGGTGTCACCAGATAGTGAACTTTGAAAGGATTCACTCTGGAGGTTTTTGTTTGCTGAGATTTGAGAACACTGAAGGCCAAAGTCTTGGAAGCGATGAGAGTCATCGATGTGAAGGAGGACACGCAGCACTAGATCCAAGACTCTGGAAGAAATTGAAGGGGGAAATGTTCGAAGAGCCATAAAATATCTTGATCATTGATCGAGGAGGGAGCGAAAGGACCATCAATCTGGTTGAGGAATCCAAAGTCCCGAAGTGGGAGCACAACCGTTGATTGAGGAGGATACGTGTCAACAGATCTTACACCTTGAAAGATACCCAGTCAACAGTGATGAGGATTTGAGATTTGAAAGTCCTGAAGGCTGGATTAGCGGAGGATATCCTGGTCACACATTTAAAGGGACAAGTGTCGAAATATATTTCATTCTGGAATATTTCCATACAGAGGTAGCGAGGGTTTGAGACTTCAAAATCCCAAAGTCTAGAATAGCAAATAGATCTTGACCATTGACGCAGAGGAAGAAGATCTAATCCATAGATTTGGGGAGGACAGATATGAACCGTCAATCTAGGGTACCATAAATATCAGGAGAATGATGGTCTCACAACATTTCGGGGATTAGAGGTACTTGAGATTTAGTAGGAAGTCACGTGGTCATGTGAGGACGTTATCCAAGGTCACATGCGAAGAAGGAGCTTAGCAAGGTGAGCTTGTGGAGTTTGAGAATCAAGATTCCTGAAGGTCGGACTCACATAGGAGATTCTAACCATAGATTCAAGGAGACAGATGGCAGCAGATCTTCCACTGCAGGAGATTTACATAAAGAGGAAAGATAAGTTTTAAACTGAAACTCCCGAAGCCCGAAAGGAGAAATCAACGACAACCATTGATGTAGAGGGGAGTTACATGGTGAGAGATCATGATGATCTGAGATCGTGCGTAGGATGACAGGAAAGGATATTCAATAACCTTGATTGATCGCAGGCAACACTAAAGGAGCATAGATGGACGAACGAGAAGGATTGCGGAACTAGAACTTGCGCAGAGGATAATTATTCTAGAGCGGGCCACAATTAGAACCATGGTATTTGCAAAGGAATACGTGGAAACATGAGGAGGATTCTGGGACAAAAAGCAGGTTGGCTTGAAACCATTCTTTCTTGTGCCCACAATCATGCATTAGCACAAGGACATGACCCAGGGTCATATGAAGGAGGGGCTAGTGCGAAAGGGGCTTATGCCTGAAACTAGATTTTTGGGAGCATGTGGAAATTAGCCCGCATGTCTGTCGGGACCTGCACATAGAGGAAAAAGGGGCCTATGTAGAATTTTTTTGGGTTCAATTAGGAACTTGAAGAGTCGATACGAATCAACAAATAGAACGATCCTAGACTAGGAGGTCGTCAGAACCCCAGGAGGGGAGGGGGTCTGCATCACCTTGTTTCCAATACAACATCATCTAATTTTTGTAGACGTGAGGAGAAAGATAGATTACCTAGTATGGCCATAAGAGGGGTACACTCCTAAGGGGGAATGTTAATTATGCTCAAATTAATAGTATATGGACTATTCTGGGTCTCCCTCAATTTTTTCTATATCTCTTTCTCCACTTCCTCTTCATACTTCCTTTTGGATTCATCTTCAATGACCTTTCCTTGTTCTTCCTCTTCTTTCCTTTTCTTTTCCTCTGGCTCTACTACTAATCTATTTTTTATCCTCCTCGACTTTTTTTTGATGAAGTGTATCTTGCTAAGATTTTATTTCCTCTTCATTTTTTCTCTTCCTCTCATCAAGTCTTTTTAATGCATCTTCCTTTTTCTTCTTCTCATCCACCTTGGAACTCTTCTTGGGTTCACTTTTCACCTTTCCTTTGACATCTTCTTGTATATTTTTATTCTTTTTTTGTTTACTCTAATGTTTTTCTTATATTATCATTTCCTTTTGGTCTTTGTCATTTGCTTTTGTTTTCTCACCTTTTTTGAATGCCTCTAATTTTTCCTGGTCCTTCTCTACAAGAAATTTGAATTATTCCTAGGCTATTCTCATTTTCTCTTCTTCTTATAATTGAATATTTTCTCTAGCTACATCATCTAATATCCTTCGCAACACTTCCTCAAATAATAAGACCCCTTTGAAAACCTCCTCTGCAAAATTTACTACATGGATCACAGGGTGCATGAGGACAATAAATTTGACATGATTTAGTGTTAGGTTATCTGGGTCATCTCCTTTAGATTATCCTAGGTACAGACATATCTCTTGTAGATCCTCTACTTATTTGATCTCATGAGGATAATTTAACAATGTGTAATTTCCTATATTTAAATGGAATGTGGGACAAAGGTTTTTACTACTACTTGGGAGGAGAGTGGTTATTCCTTTTCAAATGTTTTGGTAGGAAATTTTTCGAATTAATAGTATATCAGGGACATATTTAGGAAGGTATTGTGGACTCTTGTATTTCCCATAGACCTTGATGTATGTGTAGTACTTTCCTAAATACCATTCTGCTATATCTTTCATAACATTTATGGCCTCTGATATTCTATATGTTGGATATAAAAAAAATATGGTATATAAGGGAGCGAGGAAGCAGTCACATATATCATAAACATATTTATTATAGTTTATGTCCCAAAGATATAGAAAAAAAAATGTACAATAGGATGATCTTGGTCCCAACTCCATCCAAAGGTAGCAAAATTTATATAAGAACATACATCATCGATGAGGTATGAAGACATATAAAAAATGGGTTTTTTCATACCTGAGACATTCCCGATGTTCTAGAAGTTATTGAAGGTTATTTTTTCTACCCAGTCAGAAATTTATCTTTTCTTCACTACTGTCTAGGCCATGGGAATCCATTCCATTTGAAAAGTAGTGCTTTTCTCTTCTCCATAAATACTACACATTATTGCATTGAACATCCTATAGGGGCTTTTGAATTCATGGGAAGAAATTAACCTCTATCATTGCATGGATTTTGTTTCTTCATTGCACCACTAGACCTCCATCAACTCAACAAAATCCTTGTTTTCATTGGTGAATTTCCTAAAAAATGCTTCATTTAGGGAAACTTCAAGATATGGAAGGTGGTATCAAAGGCTTATGTATTTAGGCCTCAGATATGCTATCTAGATTCCTAGTTTGATCATGATTGTAGTTTTCCTTTCATAAAATTGTTTGAGACACCATTGTGTTGCTTCGTTGTTGTTATGGGATAAAATATCATAGGGATATTATTGAATACACAACAAAATCTCCCTCAGATTATCCTAGTAATCCTAGATATAAAGGAGGTAGATTACTATGGTTTCCTAGATGCAAGTAAATTATTACCTTTTAACCAAGAAGGATATGGATCATACCTTTAGATTGGTGGTTGTCTTAGTGTTTCCTAGTTGTTGTAGCTCTTGAGATACAGCTACAACTCCTACAATATTACTTCATGCATACAAGGATATAAACAACCACCTATCTACTATCCTTATAGTGTTAGGAAAACCAAATTCACTAGATCTACTTTGATCTATCACTTAGAAGATCATATCCAAAACATTTATGAATAAAACACAAATAATGGGGAGGAAAATGAATGATCTATTAAATATCATAGAGAACTTACATCAATGCATACCTTGGTGTTGATGCCATTCTCCCTTGAATCCTTTCTCCTTGCTTCTTGCTTCACCTTATTGGTTAGGACAGGCTCATTGAATTCTTGCAATAATTGATAGGAAAAGTACCTCTACAAAGTAATAGTATAACAATACTTATGAATTATCCTGCTCTTGCCCAAGACCTACCTTTGTTATATATTTCTTTTCAGGAGGCTTGGGAGAGATTCTAGATATTGTAGAGACCATTAGAGACTTGAATGATGTGATTTCCTAGGACCTCGACACGAAGATACAACTCATCCCTCACCTATCTCCTCGTAAATCCCCAAATCTAGAAGTTTCAATGATTATAGATCGCTTATCATTGTTGTCATGCAAGGGTCATCTCTTTTTGTCCCCTATGTGTCTAACGATGATCTAAAAACAAGGCTCAAATCTTAGGAAAAATGTATATTTCAACTTATATCTTCTCATGGATTCCCTTCTATCCTTTAGGGTGGAAATTAAGGCTATAACAAATTCCCCCTAATGTGCGAGGTTAGGAAAGGAATGGATGGAAAAAAATAAATTACAATAAAATAGTGCCCATGTGAGGCAGAATGATGAGAGAGTAAAGGAGTTTTGGAAGTCAAACAAGTCCTAAAATCAAACACTAAGGATGATAGTATAAATATACCAATTTATTAGGTAGACATACTCAGACTTTGAAGAGCATGGCCACCAAAAAATACACTATAGATCCATGAAATGAAATTCTATACCATTTCCACAAAAGCATACATAGTGGATCCATGTCAACAATAGGACCGTAGCCATGAGACAATACAATGTGGGTCTATGTCATGACCTCAATCATAGCCACCCGTAAATACAATGCGGATCTATGACACAACATATATATATTAAGAAGACAATGACCATTGAAGGAAGTGCCTTGGAAGTCTTTAAAGTAATTACAGGAAAGTGATATACTCCATCACAAATTGGGAAGGGGTACTGTAAAGGAATGATGTGGCCCCAAACCCAAATTCTTTGTCCCAAACCCGATGGTACGAATCTAAAACATGTGAATAGATAAGCTGATATCAAGCATGGTAGAAACCGTTTGATTATTGGTCATTTATGTATACTATTAAAAAATACGAGGAGACCCACCGATGATGAATATGGACCCAAAGGTGCCTAGTACAATATAATGAGTGTGAATAGAGGATATGATGTTGAACACTTGTAGAATCAATCGATCAAGAGTCAATGATGTAAACCCATTATCGATCATGAGGAGGCCTGCCACTAAGGATTTCAAGATCCAAGGTACTATGTAGTTTCTATATCCCTCTCCTAGATAATGTGTTGAAGTCTATATGAATATATCCATTGAAGGATGGCCTTGATGCATCCCCAATTAATTGACATGAAAAATACATCAAGATATGATGTGAAGAGAGAGTATCAAAAAGTACAACTGGCACGGGGATGGATGACTCATAAAATCAACAAAACAACATATGGTCAACTCATGCTTAAAATTCCATTCAACTTATAGTATGACACAATGTTGATTTGGAATCAAGAAACAAGAGATCAATGAATATAGTGCAACAAGGAAGGAGGCATCGAAGCACTCTCTATAATGATTGAAAGAGTAACCAGTCGGAGGAGTATATCTGAATCATATTACTTGGATGGATCCTAGGAAATATTAAATCCAAATGTATGATGAGGACTCAAACAATTACCATGTTCAAGGGTGACTTGACTGATGCTGCCATTTTGAGAATAGACAAATGGTGAAAAAACCCCACTATTTTATTTTTTTTATATATATTTTTCATCCTTCATGGTTTAACGAGTGCGAAAGAGGAATAAAAGTATGATCTATCTCCTTCATGTTTTAATGAGCATTAAATAATGACACAAGTATGCTCGGTATGTTCCTTTTTCATGTTATTTGACGAGTCTGAAAAAGAGATAAAAGTATACTCGACGGGAGAGAACGAGTGGCTTAACAACATGCTCCTATGTTCCAAGCACATGGAACTGACCTAAACAAGATGAATGCAAATGGTACAGGATAGTGATATCCACTCTTAGTATTTGTCCTCTCCCTAGGTAGTTGGATGAAAAATGGAGGTCAAATAATGCAAGAGGTAGATGGTCAAGGCTACTGAATAATGGTAAGCAGGGTATGGGCAAAGAGAAGCATGATTCAAGAATAAATGCATAGGAGACCATTAAGTAAAAAAAAATGTTCGGGAACCCCCAAGGATATGGCCAGAATATAGATGAAGGGATAAGAATGAGGCTTAATGAACAAGTCATGGCAGGGCTAAAGGAGGGATCTCGGGCCTACGAGAAATCATAGAATGGGAACCGAATGAAAATATGGGTGCTATCTATGGTTCCCATGAAGGGTAGGCACTACCAAACCATCGAAGACATGTGAAAGGGGTGTATAATGTTGCAACCCACTGAGATTGAACCTAAGGAATAATGTTGGCAGTATGGATGGTTAATAATGCAAAGTGGTAAATGTAGGGAAAAATCTATCCCTATATTTCAATTTAGGAATATATGCCTCAAGTTCAATGGAAGTCACCAGTTTCATAAAAAAGAGTCTCTGTAAACCTGTCAACACATGTAAACTAGATTCTGGGGGTCAAAATGCATAGTGAATCTAAAAAAATAAAATATTTTTGGATTTTTTGGATATGATATATGCAACACAAAATAACTCACATCACACAACTTTGTACAAGGCACTATACATCCTAATGGACTATGCAAAGTAGATCATGTGGTTGGGCTCATGCCAAGGATAATTTTCATAATTGATGAGCTCATGAGACAATGATTTCATTATATGGCTTACCATGTCGGGTCAATTCCACATAGGAATGAATTTCTACAACTGAATATACTCTTCATGAGTGTTTTCATGAGCTACAGAAGTTCCTTGATGGGATCCATCAAGACATAAAAGAAGTATGAAATGTAAATCTTCGATGGGAGGGAAAGAAAACAACTTGGTGGAAAGTTCTGGGAAAAGATAATCGAGGTGGAACAGGATAAATACTAGGGATTTTACTAGATTCCCCAACAAATGGCTCCAATCTTGGATTGAGACTCATCATGATAACTCTCATTAGTTCCAAAGAAAGAAAAAATGATCAGTGCATCACCTCATCCATGGGCTTATCTAAGGAGGACATGAATTCCAGGATGGCATCTTCTGAAGGAAACTTAATATCTAAGAAATCATGGGAACTTGGAGAGTTGACAACCTGTGTAGGTGGAGTAGGATTATCACACTCCATATGAGGATGGAGGTGTTTACTAGTATCAACAGATGTTGAAGAGATCATTGGATCGATAATCTCAAATACCATGACAGGCATGGATGATCCATATGAATCAACATCCTTGAGATGAGGTACCACCCAAGGATCAAAAGATCCGAGTGATACACTAGTAAATGATGAAATTGTGTTGATAGGATCGATGATTGCAATGGGAGATGGCGAGGGAAGGGGAAAAATTCCCATCAACGAAGGATATTTGAACATTCCTGCACCAACATTCATATAAATTGTGTGATATCATTGAAAAAGGGTACATTAGACCCCATATTAGATCCAAGGTATGGGATAAACATGATTTGATCAATATTAAATATTTTCCATTGATGAAGAAAGTGTAATACCCAAAATACAAATGATACAACTGTAGTCATCTCGTAGAACCAAGTACGCCTAAGTAATAAATAGTACTCAAGAGGTGCATCAACAACCTCCACATCAATGGAGACAGTATTACCACCTAAATTGATGGGTAAGGTGGTGATTATTCTATGGGATTGGAACATGTGTCCACTGAATTCCTTCAATAGTGTTGTAGACATGTTGAGCTTAGCAGAGTCAAGGGCCTTCCAACAAGAAATAGGCATGATGAATGTTGAGGCTTATTCATCCACCATTGTCTAGTATATTATTTCTCCCACTGATCGCACTATGATATGGAAAGAAACTAGATGGGAGATCCTATGAGTAACCTAAGAAGTATCGAAGATCATCAAACTCAACTCTAAAGAATCAACCCCAGCTACGACTAAAAACAAGGCTTTCCAATGTGTGGGGTAGCTTTGGAGAAATTTATCTATGGACCTCATCCTGATGAGGACACTGGTGAGTAGGGTGTTCATCCCCACAAATTGTGTATGGAAAATTAATTTTCTACTTCTCTTTAGTGCCTCCCTCCTGGTTGTTTTTGGTGGAGGTAGTCCCTTTCTCAGTATTCAATTTTTCCTTTTTGTTTATTTTCTTCTTCCCTCCAGGCTACTAAGGATTCATTATTTTCATGGACTGCACCAAATTCACCTTATATGTCTGAGTAGGGACTGAATTAGGTTGATAACTAGTACCAGAAGCTAATGGGCATGACTCAATGTAAATTTTACCCATTTGGTCAGCTAATGGGTTTACAGAGGAATGTGAAACAAAACCTGCCACACCATTGGTATGGGGTCCTAAGTTTTGTTTCTTTGGATCAATCAATCACCAAAGAGAATTTGGGATGGTATCATAAAGTGTACCTGACTGCAATTAAATCATGTCCAAATGTTGGGCATGAAAATGGCCTGCTCCTCGGTGGCCTCCCAGACCATAGCTACCTCTCTGGAAATGGGTGGTAGGAGGGACTTGGTGAACCACTCCATAAGGATTGTTTCCGTAATATGAGTCTTAATCATCATATGTTGTCATCGCCACTCATGTATATGATTAGAAATATACCTATAATTATCTTGATGCAGTGAATTCAATATCTTAGTTCCTATCTCATATCGAATGGGCAAATGGTAATCCATTAAGAATGCCATTGCCAGGTCATTGAATATTTTAAAGGAACCATTGTTTAATTCAATGTACCATTTGGTGGCAGCTTCGATTAGGGATCTCTAGAAAATACGTAGCCTCACACTATCATCCATCAACAAGTTGTATGAACACCATAAGTGGTATGTCATGATGTGCGTGGAGGGGTTTCCCCAAGGTGTAAATGTGGACCTTGTAGGGAAAACATTCCCAAAGTTATCTCAGGGGAGAAACCCCCAAGACTAGATGTGTTAACAAAGGGAAATCCTCCCCATGGTAAAAATGTTACCCTAAGTGATGTGGCCCCACGGAAGGGTGTGCTTACCCAAGGAAATTTAAAACCTCCTAATGTACTACTACCCCCATCCTGACTGGGGAAAACTCCAAAACCACTAGGGATGTTCCATATGAAAGATGAATTGGCACCTAACAATACTAAGCCACTCATAGAAATGGTGGAGGTGGAAGGAATTCCACCCCCAATGATGAAACCAAGTATCCCCCCCATTGGAAGGATATCCAAGGGTGGGCAACAGGGTAGACAAGATGGGTGTAGAAATGCTAGGTACAATAATGGATGGAAATGATGACACAATCGACATCCACCAGATCAAGGGACCTATAGAAAATTATGTGGACAGTGTAGGTCCAATGGAGCTAAGGGGAGGTAATGTGGACATCACTAGGATGCTTCCGAGGGGATTTCCCCCTATCCCACTTGAGGATGGGCTTGTGGTCCTAGATACACTAGAAAAAACATGTATTCATGACATGGTGGGAGGATGAATAAACAAAGAAAAAGGCTCACTAAAATTTCCCTTACTTGGAAAAGTATGGGGGAGTCTAGCTCGACCAAAGGAGGGTTAAAAAATGGTAGAGGATGTTCATCAGACACTTCCACTTTGCCCAAACTAATATCATCAAACTAAATATAAGACCCTTCAAATTATTTGTCACCTATCACATGCATATTTAGAGGCAGTTGCACCTCTGTAATAGGCTTGAGTCCTCGTAGTCGACTAGAATGATGGAGTGATTCATCCATGGTGAATGTAATAAGTGAAAATCCAAACAAATTTCAACCTATGTCCAACCTAAACTCAGACTCAAAGATAATACCCCTAATCAAATCTAGGCTAAAAGTGAGTAAACCAATTGGCTCAAGGGCCTTCCGAAAACCAACCCTATTGGGGAGATGAAGGCCCCACAAGATTGGTTAGTGAAGATATGAGGAGCAGTTACAAGAATTTATATGAAACAACCCTAACCAATCCAAGAACCATTTATTAAGGTGGGTACCCTTTGGGAAATGGATACCATGAATGAATGTATTCCCTAGGTATTATAGGCATGTCCCACCTGCATTCAACTATGTAGCTCCCTAGGAAAGGTCACTAAGGCTACCACCTAACAATCAATAGATGAGAAAACACTCATAGGTCCAACTACACATAAGGGGAAGGTTAAAATTCTCTAAGCACCAAAGGTGTTAGATAAACAAACCCCTGTATATGTATCAATCAAAGCAATATAACAAACACAAAAGCAAGTAGATAGGGGTAATCTCCCTACTTGCCCTGATGTGACCTCATTCTTAACTATTGTGTTAGAGTAGGCTCCCAACACACTGGTTGTAAGAATGTATTTAACTCTTGCTAATGACTCCTAACTTTTGTTTTTGGCATTGGAGATTTACTCTCAAATCCTAATCCAAGGCCCTAAGCCTATCTAATTTTGGTTTACTATAAAATGAATTATATCGTTGCAAAACCCTATTGTTCAGAGGACATACATAACCTCAAATGCCTATGTTTTTCTCTACAATTCTGTAGTTTTTGAAGATTGTTGTGGGACATAGGCCTTTCAACTAGTGAGGTTCATCACAGGATTCCTATGATGCAACATGAGATGATCTGTAAAGAATTTGTTTCTAGGAAAAATGGATCTTTTCCAGATCTTACAGATCTAGGTCAGATCTCTCAAGTCTATTGGATCTAGGCTCTAGAGTAACAAATGGAAGAAAATCAAAAGAAAAACACAATCAAGTAGAGGAAAGGATTGTCAAAGAGACTCAACTAGAGAATAATTCTTCACTGGTATGGTCTCCAGTTATATTATGGGATAAAATCTCATAGGTATCTTGTTGAATACATAGAAAAATATCTCTAGCATTAGCCTAGTAATCTTAGATAGAAAGGAGGTAGATTCCTATGGTTTTCTATATGAAACTAAATTATTTCGTTTTAACCAAGAAGGATATGGATCATGTACCTTTAGACTGGTTTTTTTCCTAGTGTGTCCTGGTTTTTGCAACTCTTGAGATCTAGCTACAACTCCGACAATATTGCTTCATGCATACAAGGATACAATCAACCATCTATCTATTATCCTTCTAATGTTAGGAAAACCCAATTCACTAGATATACTTTTATCTATCACTTAAAATATCATATCCAAACCATTTATGAATATAACACAAATAATATGGAGAAAAAACAATGATATATTAAATATCATAGAGAACTTGCATAAATGCATACCTTGGTTTTGATGTCATTCTCTATTGAATCCTTTCTCCTTGCTTCTCCCTTCATCTTCTTGGTCAGGTTAGGCTCATTGAATCTTGGATGTGATTGATAGGAAACATAAATATGAAAGTGAAGAACATAACAATACTTCTGAATTCTCCTCCTCTTGCCCAAGACTTTCCTTTTTTACATAGATATTTTGAGGAGGCTTGGGAGAGCTTCTAGATCTTATAGAGACCACTAGAGACTCAAATGATGTGAATTCCTAGGCCCTTGATAATAATATACAACTCATCCCTCTCCTATCTCCTTTTGACTCGAAAAATATATAAGTTTCAGGGGTCATCGCTTGTTGAACATTGCTATCATGTGAGGGTTATCGCTTGTTGTCCCTTATTTTTCAAGTAGTGATGTACAAAAGGGGCTCAAATCCTAGGGAAAATGTGTATTTTGGATTATATATTCTCATAGATTCCATTCTGGCATGTAGGGTGGAAATTAAGCTTATAATAGTTTCAAGGAAACAACATCAAGTGGGAGTCCAGTAGGTGAATACCACTTTTTTGGATATTCCTATAGACTTCTAAATTATTGTCCTCCAGTGGTAAATCACCGATGTTGAAATTTATGTATATTTTTTCGTACATTGGACAATGGTCCACTTCGTTATCATAACTAGTATCTGCAACCATCATGCTACCTAGATTTGTTGTATGTGCAGGAAAAAGCATTGGTGTGGGTGTAGGTTTATTTGTTGTAGGGTTTCTCCCCTTTCTAGTTTGTGGGTGCGACATGATGTCAATGTAATGTCCTACAATGAAAAAATATCACATAAACTTTCTAACAGATAAAATATTGCAAAAATTTGAATTATTCTAATTATATACCTATTACATTTGAAATTGGGTCAAGGATCTAAGGTAATTCATAATTGAAGTATGCATAGAAATATTTTTTACAAGTTCATGAAGGTAAATAATGAGTTATTTATCATTTACAAGGTGTTCTATAGATGTAAATTACCCTAACTCTCATAATTAATGTTGAGTGCATGAAAGTTCATTTGTAGGTGTAAAATCACTTCACCATTAATGTGTTTAGAGGTATATATTACCAGATCCATGTATCATAGGTCTTGCAATTAGGAGATCAGTCAAGGAAAACAATCTTGACAGTGTTATTGGAGTGAGTTTGTGTCAGAAAGGATCATATGTTGTTGACCTTCACTCCAACAAGAAGGTATCAATGAATATTTTTTTATTGTATTGGGATGTGTGCCAGGGAATAGACTTCATAAATGGGATAATGTTATTATTTTATGTGATATCATAAGGGCTCACATCGGAGAGGATAGCAACACTAATATCTAACTCCAATAGTAGGATCTCTGATGCTGTTGTCGATTTGTTTTTTCATCAGAGTGGAAAGGTTAAGTTGTTTTGTGACTATGATGAGAAAGGTATCAAGGAATATTCCTTTCTTGATAATCATGTTTACACTAAATGCTTTATTCATAAGGAGGTTAATTCCTATGGATAAAATGAATTAATTGACCAATTCGCGCTTGCTAAATACTTTGAATAGTTATGTGAGTGCCCCACTCATGTGTTAAATATTTCTCACTCAGATGAGGTTTATATAATGGTAATCAAATGACATGTAGAAACAAGTTAACTGCTCGAGATATTAGTGGGAAAATATGAGTTAGAGTAAGAATTATCAGTGAAGGATTCATCAAAGTCAATATTGTTGAAACACACATTGACATTGAGAGGGTGGGTGAATCAGTGTCTAGAAATTTTGGCTACTTTTCACACTTTCATAGATTAACTAACTTAACTAAATAAGATATATGCAGTTCAATTAATTATTCATAAACATGTATAACACAAACTATATGAAGTAGATAAAATATCATTATTTAATTTATTTAATTTGAATGAATATGTATAAAACCAATCCTTTAATATCTTCGACTTCAACTGAATATGAGAGGTCCAACTCTTTGATACAAGACCCAACTTGTAGTTCTCATATCCAACTGAGAAAATTAGGAATCTAACCCTCTTAACAAGACCTCGATTGTGTATAGGAACTAGCCTGACTAGGAACAAATTTTCATTCAATCCATGTATGAATGAATTCTCATTCAATCCATTTTACTATGCTTTTCCACTAAGACTCCTTCTTCCCTTCATATTCCTTTACTTATATAGTCCTCCAAAGAGGGCCACTTTGAAAAAATGTGTCCTTTTGGAATGAAACATTGCACCCCTTCATTTAATTAACACAAATGGTAACTTTTATTAATTGATTTCTGTAAGACAATTCAGAAAATGGGTTTTGTATGAAGATTCTGGAGTGATGGAAACAAATTTTAAAATTCTACGACATGGGTGTTTTGCAGAACATGCTAAATTAGTCAACACATGATAAAGTTCCCCAGACGTGTGTGAGGTGGATGGTATAGGAGGTTATTTGAAGGAAACTTTCCCATATTTTCCTTTCCTCATCGGATGCCAAATCGATTTCAGTACATATTGCGTTTTCGTGAATGTTTAAATCGACGTCCACATATATTATCTGTTGGTGATTATTTAAACTCAACTTATAAACATTTTACTTGATGGTTATATTAAAATTGTTTCCGTCATAGTTGCTAGTCATTAAATATTTGACTTGGTCTCACCCTTTTTTCGTATTTTCTTCCTCATTCGACCAACAAACATATTTTTGGTCGACTCAACTAGGAGAAATTTTGACTTGAGCATTTCAATTATATTCGACCCATATTTATTCATCCTCGACCCAACTTTTATTTAAGTTTTCTTCGACTTCGACCTTTAGGTTACTTATTTATTGGACCGACTCGACTTGGAATAAAACCGACTTGAGAAATTCAACTTTGGTCGTCTCAACTTGCTTTGGCCTACTTGTATTTCCCGAATCAATTTTCCTTTGAATTTGAACTTCAGTTGGTCGACTTGTCTTCTCCAACTTCTGTCAATCTGTAGGCTTTCATTCGGTGGACTTGTCTTTGAATCGTCTTGCAGTCAATTGAATTCCAGATAGTCGACCTTATTATTGTTTGAATCAACTTTACTTGTGAATCGATGGTGTCAATGCTTCCTCACCAAACATCCACCATTGACATTATGTATCATTTATGGACTCTTCTTCAATTGATATTTTCTTAATAAATTTTAATGAACCATGTCTTATTAACTTATTTGTTTGTGATTTGTATGGATCCATATTGGATTATCGAATTAACCTTTTTATTTGGACAATTTCTTCTTTTGTGCATGGATGTTAATGACACAATGTCAACCTTATACAATATAGGATGAGTGTATCAAGCGCATACACTATATTATTCAATGTTATCTTTCTACTGATATTCAATTCACTATCATAACATTATGTCCAATAGTGACAATGCTTGACATTCAAGTCACCTTCATAACAATATCTCCAATATTGAAAATGCTTCTCAAACCAATCAATCAATGATACTTCACCTATTTATCAAAGTTTACATCGATGACAACCAAACTTCCAACAATATCCCCCTTTGTTATTGATGCCAACCTTAGTAAAACAATCTTACTTCCCTTGTGAAATGTATTCTATATTTTGAGTCCTTTGAGCTGACTTTGTTTTACTCTTTATCTCTCCCCTTTTGAAAACAATGAGAAAGGGAATGTTTTTATTATCCCTTAAGATGATGCTCCTGGTGAGGTGATTCTCCCCTTAAGGTGATTCTCTCCCTGTCTTTGTCCCATTTATTTTGGACTTTGTTTTTATTGTTTATCTCTCCTTTTTTGACATAAATGAAAAAGGAAAGAAAATTTTTACTGATTTTCTCCCCCTATGAATGTGGCAATTGTTATCTCAATCTCTTGGGATTTTTGTTTTCAAATAGGGATTTACTGTCTTCTCCTTTGTCATAACGGACAAGGGTGTGAGTCTTATTGATCTTCTTGATCTATTTCTTCTTTCTCTTGATATTCTTTAGTTCTTTGATTCCAAGAGATCTTTATTGTTCTTTCATATAATTAATAACTTTTCTCTATTAATACTTTGTATTTATATATTTTGAACTCCTTTTGTTTGTTTCTTCTTTAGATATTATTATTTTTATTCATCACACTATTCTACAGACTAATTTTCTTTTGAAATTTCATCATCATCACCACTGTTTTGTGCACCATAATCTTCTTCATATTCTTCTTTAGAAATTATTCTTCCTTGAGCTTGTTCCTCTCATATGCAAAGCTCTTAATTTTACATTCCTTATTAGGAGTTTCATCCATCAGTTTATTGTTATCAATTTCTTCATTTTTATGTGCAAGATATGCATCATATTTCTTGTTTTATGCTTCATATTTTCTTCTCCATATATTTTCATAAGGCACATTGTTTGATGAAATTTTATTTTCTACATTTGTCCTTTGAGATTTATCCTCTCTTCTTTTCTTCCAAAGTCCATTATATTTCCTTCCTGACTTGTATGGATTATTTTTCATGGGTTGTCTTCTTGATTTCCTATAGTATTGGGATTTGTGCCCAAACTTATCACAGTTATAGAATCTCATGGTATGAAAAACTTTGTTGTGTGCCCAACATAATTGCATCTCCAACAACTCATTAAGTTATTGGACCTTCCTGAATTTTTACTTTTAGGACTCTTGCATTCCAATGCTTTGTGGAAAAAGTTTTTACAAGAAAATCAATACTAATTGAATGTGTTTCCATACTCAAGTTTGTCGTGACATGAGAAGTCTTCCTTTTGATATGTTTCTTGTTTTTTACTTTTATAGCTTCCTCCTTTAACAAGTTCATGGTTTGTATTTGGTTTGTGATTGCACTTTTTCCTTTTGAGGAGGATAATCCTTTCTTATGTTTGTGAATGGTGTTCGACTTGCCACCTTATTCTTTCTTATTGTTCCCAAGACCATTTTTTCCATCGATTGGCCTTTCATTGTTCCAGATCTTATCCAGGATGGTTGAGTTGTTCTGGAATTTGATAATTGTTTTTTTCTTTTCATTCTTCTTTTTTAGGTTGATAACTTCCAATTCGAACGTGTGACATGTTTCTTCCTTTTTAGTCAACTAGACCTTCAAGTCTTCTTCTATTTCCTTATATTATTCAAGTTGATTCTTTAGACTGATGACTATTTATTTTGTCTCATCCAAGACTTATGTACATTTATTGGTTTTGTCATATGTCTTCAACTCTTCTATTTATTTTGTTAGATCAACAACTTCAATCTTCAATATTTTGATTTATTCCTTCTTTTCTAGCTGAATCCTTTTGAGGTTGATGACTTCCAGTTCTATCGTGTGGCAGGATTATTCCTTTTTAGTCAACCGGATCTTCATGGTTTCTTCACTTTTCTTAGCTTCTTCAAGTTCAGTATTTAGAATGTTGACCATTTATTTTTTTTCTTCTAATTCTTCTTTTCATTTATTGATTTTTTTATATGCCTTCAACTCGTTCATTTCTTTTGTTAGATCAACAACTTTAGTCTTTAATCTATTGATCTCTTCTTCTTTGTATTCTAGCTGAATCTTTTGTTCTTTCTCTTCATGGTTGTTAAATTGATCTAACTATTGCAGTAGGAACATATCTTTATTTTGAAGTTTCTCCAACTCTTCTAGAGTGCACATAGTTGTGTATCTGAGATTGTCAAGAGACTCCATAGAAACTTCAATATATATACCATTTCCTGGTTCCATATGAATCTCTTCTAATGTAGCTATAACATCAGTTTTAAGATTCAATATTTTTTCTTCATTGATTACTAAGGTATGCATCAATTTCTTGATGGATTTGTCTTCTTCATTGATGACTAACAATTGCATCAATTCCTTGTTTGAGTTGTCTTCTTCTTTGATGACTTGCGATTGCATAAATTCCTTTTTTGATTTGTCTTCTTTATTGATGATTGGGGATTGCATCAATTCCTTGTTTCAATTGTCTTCTTTATTGAGGATTAGGAATTGCATCAATTCCTTGATGGTATTGTCTTATTTTTCTATGTTTTGTACTTTACTCTGATAAGAAATCTCTAGTTGGAGACATAATAATTTAGCATATGTGCAGTGTCCCATATTTTATTTGATTCGGTTTGGCAGTCCATTTTGGATTTCTTTTAATTACATTGAATTGTTTCTCTTTTATTATTTTGCAATTTTGGATTTGTTCGTTTAGGTAGCTAAGTACCAAGGCTTATTTAATATTGAGTCCCAAACTCCAAATCCTCTTGACTTTAGATATATTTTCATTCTTTCCCTCCATGAAGAGTAGTCCATTCCATCAAATAAAGGAGCTTCATTTGTGGAGAGAGCCATTTCTTCATCCATTTGTGTGTTTAGTAGGATATTCCTTCAAGTGATTAGATGGTTTTTCATTGAAGAGAACTTACTATGATACCAATATTTCTCTTCATAACAATTGAGTGGTTAAACTGTAGAGAATGAACTTGCTCTGATACCAATTGTTGAAACACACACTGACAATGAGAGGGAGGGGGTGAATAAGTGTCTAGAAATTTAGGATACTTTTCACACATTCACAGATTAACTAAATTAACTAAATAAGATATATGCATTTCAATTAATTATTCATAAACATGTATAACAAAAACTGTATGAAGCAGATAAAATGTCATTCTATTATTTATTTAATTTGCATGAATACATATAAAATCAATCCTTTAATATCTTCAACTTCAACTGAATATGAGAGATCGAAATATCCGATACAAGACCCAACTTGTATTTCTCAGATCCAACTGAGAAAATGAGGAATACAACCCTTATAACAAGACCCTTCTTGTGTACAGGCACCAACTTGACAAGGAAATAATTTTCATTGAATCCATGTATGAAGGAATTCTCATTCAATCCATTTTACTATGTTTTTCCACCAAGAATCCTTCTTCCCTTGATATTCCTTTACTTATATAGTCTTCCAAAGGGTGCCACTTTGAAACAGTGTGTCCTTTTGGAATGAAACATTGCACCCCTTCATTTAATTAACACAAATGGTCACTTTTATGAATAGATTTATGTACACCATTTTAGACAACGGTTTTCATATGAATATTATAGAGTGATGGTAATGAATTTTAAAATTCTATGACATGGGTGTTTTGTAGAACATGCCCAATTAGCTGACACATGGGACATTTCCCTAGAAAGTGTGCGAGGTGGATGGTATAGGCAGTTCTTTGAAGGAAACTTGGCAATATTTTCCTTTCATCGTCGAATGTCAGATCGACTTTAGTACATATTACCTTTTCATGAATGTCTAAATCGACCTCCACATATCTCCTTTGTTGGTGATTATTTAAAATAAACTTGTAAACATCTTACTTGATGGTTATATTAAAATCAGTTCCCTCTAACCGGCTAGTCACTAAAGATTTGACTTGGTCTCACCCTTTTTCATATTTTCTTCTTCATTTGAATTAAAAACATCTTTCTAGTCGACTCAACTAGGAGAAATTTTGATTTGAGTATTTCAATTATATTCTACTGATATTTCTTTGTTGGTCACTATAATTGCTTAATTAATTTCAAACAACCAAGTGAAACATAAATTATCAACCCAGGGAAGTCTTTTGTTTCAAAGATAGCTGCGCACCATATATGCTCAATTCCAAAAGCACTTAGTGTTGTAGTAAGGAAA
>SNQJ01S0122203.1:26928-52290 GCA_010110895.2 Picea sitchensis | reverse complement strand
TCATTCATGGATTTTTATAGCCAAGCATTGGGTTATTATGCAACCTCTTTTGAATGTGAAAAGAGGCTCTTTAGGGCACAATTAGGTCTTTGACCAGCCTCCCCACGCAGATTGAGCTCGGATTTGATGTCAAATCGACTTTGGAGCCGATCCATTAGTGGTTGGGAGGTCGACCATCTTCATAAATGCGTCGTTTGGCAGGCGCGCGGGTTTTGCACCCCACAGCCGCGCATATGCGCTCCAGATACGAAGATATTGCGTGCGCGCTCAGTGGGTGCATAGCGCTTTTTAATTTTTTGGCCATTTTGCATAGTTTTGACCCTTTTGCTGTGCTGTGGAGTTAATCCTTGTGCCATGAACGACTGTTTTTCTGTGCTGATGATGCAGAGTTCTTGTCGCCCTGTGCGGACGAAATTTCAGTGATAACAATCTCGTTCCTCTGTTGCATGAGGGTTTCCTCAATCAACAGTTTGAAAGGATCTCTTGTCCCGTCATCTTTCTTTTCTCCTGCCATGAGAGGTCGCTTGCGCGTGCGAGAGTTTTTGTCCTCAAGAGAAACAAGCTTGAGACCCAAGTCTTTGTACTCCGACCTCGTTGGGGACATGCATTAAGACGACAAGGAGCAGACCGCTCTGATACCACTGATCCAGATTTTATGAGTAGAACAAAGTGAATATAGATTATTAACAGGTGCTTAACACAAAATAACAAAGATACAATAAAACTATTTTTCTATTCAATAAAGAAATAAGCTGGAAACTGTAAAATGCAGAGGAAACAAGCTTGCTGGAATGGTGGCGGCTTATCTCTGAGAAGAGATGTGACAACTGTGCTCATTCACAAGAAGATGATTACAATGAGGCTCTGAAGACCTTTTTACAATAAACAAGAATGCCAAAAAAACCTAGACATCCAAAAACCTAACCCTAGGAGATGAAGCGCCAAAAGTCATGTGGGCCTCATTTGGGTAAGTCAGTACATCTACTTCCTAGGGTCGTAACTTTTTCATACGATCTCTGTTTTAGGCGTATGATAGCCCATTGGAAATATCTATACGAGGACTACAACAGTTGCATTTTGTGATTGCAACATACCCCAAAAAACGTCGTTTAGGGCCTCAAAACGGCTCCGAAAGTTCAGGACCCGAAAAACTGCTAAAAATAGTAAATTATCAAAATTGCTAGAAAGTTGTTTTGAGCCAGCTGGAAAAGGTGGGTGGCCACCAATATCCACCTAGATGATCCATACGCATGGCCAAACCGAGGTCGTCAACCGGATGATCATGCATATCCTGCACATGTACAATTCCAAGAATCCCCACACATGGTATGAGAGTCTTCCCTCTGTTCAACACATCTACAACAGATCCATACATAGCTCAACCAACCATAACCCTTTTTAGGTGGGGTTGGGATTTCAACCATTAGGTCCCATCGATGTTGCACTACCCCTTGCGGCCACCCAGGTAGACTCGTCCCATGTTCAAAATGAAGTCGACAAAGATACCTGGTTCATTGAGCAGATCCAACACATCCACAAGTAGGTTCAGGATATTTTACAGAAGTCCAATGCGAAGTACAAGCAACGCCATGATCAACACCGTGTGACATACAAGTTTCAAGTGGGAGATAAAGTTTGGTTTCACTTGCATAAATAACGCCTTACTGGGCCCCATCAGAAGCTCCATCCACTACACTGTGGACCTTACACCATCACCAAGTCCATGGATGACAATTTTTTTGAGTTCAACATTTACCCCTTCCTTGGATTGCACCCAGTATTTAATGTGGACCTCCTTCAGCCATATTTTCCACCATTATTGGACACCTCATAGATATCAGAACAATTGACACCAACATAGCTCAACCCTGACTACATGGAACACATATCCACTTATCAGATCATGGAAACACAGGTTAAGGGCACTTGCCAATAGAGGATCCAACTTTATTGGGTTGTCAAAGAAGAGCAGCTCCTGCACCAAGGCAAGTGGCTCACCCGTGGCCAAATTCAACAAAAATTTCTTCATCTGATGGGAGAACTCAACACAATGGAGACGATTGCTTCCTAAGGGGGGAGGATTGATCCAGGTGGATATTGGTGGCCACCCACCTAATCCAACTGGCTCACATGCAGTTTTCATTTTGGTAGTTATTTTCCTATCTTTTTGGGTCCTGAACTTTCAAGACCATTTTGAGGCCCTAAACAACGTTATTTGGGATTGCCATAGTCAAACTATAAATGAAGTTAGAGTGTGATGAAATAATTTGTAGTCCTTGAATATACCTTTCCAACAGGCTATCGTGTGCCTAAAACAGATATTGTATGCAAACGTTACAACCTCGGGAAGTTGATATACCCACTGACCCGAACGGGGCCCACATGACTTTTGGCGCTTCATCTCATAGGGTTAGGTTTTTGGATGTTTAGGGTTTTGGAATTCATGTTTGATGTAAAAATGCCTTTGGAGCCTCATTGTACTCATCTTCTTGTGAATGAGCACAACTGTCACATCTCTTATCAAAGATAAGCCGCCACCGTTCTAGCAAGCTTGTTTCAGTCTACATTTTACACTTTCAACATATTTATTTATTAAACAGAAGCCAAGTTTTATTGTATCTCTGTTATTGTTCACTGCATCTCTATGTTAATAATATAAATATGTTTTCATTTCATTCTTCTCTTAAAATCTAGATCACACTAGTTCCTAGGTTGGGTGCCTATATATACACAATGGAAAAGTCCATTTGGAAGGCAAGCAAGAAGAGAGCAAGATGTGATATGAAATAGACCAAGGAAGTGGTGATTACAGGTTGCATGGTCTGAGGCAGGGGCAACAAATAACTCAGGGATGAAGCATGAAGGTGAAGAGTTCAATTAGCTTTGTGTCTGTGGTAATGAAGAAGTTGCAAGGAGACATAATGAATTCTATTATATTTCATGCAGGTTCTTGTGTATACTTGAGTGGAAACTCCTTGTAATTGTATCTTCGATGTGGCACGAGTTTAAGGCTAGACACACTTATGCTTTTGTATTAATATTTTGGGTATTAGGTCGGTTCGACCGCCCACATGCATTTTGTTGTTATTGTGTATGGATGTATTCTTTACTTGTTGAATTGTCTAATAATAAGAAACAAACATAATT
The DNA here is from genome assembly GCA_010110895.2 of Picea sitchensis. Taxonomy (NCBI): domain Eukaryota; kingdom Viridiplantae; phylum Streptophyta; class Pinopsida; order Pinales; family Pinaceae; genus Picea; species Picea sitchensis. Next base: position 49,143 of record SNQJ01S0122203.1, on the reverse strand, counting down.
GTTAAGTAATAAATGAAGCAAAGACTAAGGTGTAGTTTGGGTCGAGTAAACCAGTGTGGCATTTCTGTCGAGTTGAAAAACTACGATGTTGCAATTAGTTGGGAACGTTGGATGATTCCACCATCCAACTGAAGGTTCTCTAGTGGCTTGACAGGTGGTATCTGAGAAGAACATGAAGATAGACAGATTTGTCATAGGTCTTGATCTTGTAGTTGGGAGCACCTTGGAGAAGGTCTAATTGTGAGTTGTGGGTACCGAAGAATAGGGAGACCTAGTTGAAGGAGTCAAACAAGTCATCGCAGGTTTGAACAATCTAAGGAATCACTTTGCAGATAGTCAAGTTGTGAAGAAGATTTTATCGGTTAAGGAATCTATTGAGTCGTCTTAAGAAGAAGACAAGCTATGTGCGAAAAGAGTGATGAACACATGACGACGGTGATGATCAATAACATAATGAAGATGAACCTTGATGGAGAATGGAAGGTGAGCATGGAAGAAACCGACAAAATCTTAGAGAATATCATGTCGATCATCACATGGTGGAATTCACGGGATGAAAGACAAAAGACTCTCTCAACAGATGAAGATTGCCAAGTTTCAGAGTTAGACTTGCCCAAGGAGGGGGAATCCATGTCCATTGTCGCTATCATCACAAAACAACCAAGTTCGTTTGAAGATATTAGATCTATCGTATGTGAAGTGTGTTCAGGTCACCATTTCACAAAGTATTGTCCGATGACGAAGCAAAGTTAGTGCATGGAAGAAGTCGTGCAACGAAGAACTCATGCATGGAACCGAAATTTCTAAACTCAGCCAAGGTGGAGTCACTCACGAAGGAGAAATCCTAAGTTAGAGGTGAAGTCAAAGCAAGGAGGCAAGTCAAATTACTTGACCGTAGAGGTAAGCCAATTCAATGCTTCTTGTGCAACCTTAACCATTTCACAACAAATTTCCCATTGAAGGAACAGTTGGAACGAATGAACGAAAACCAAGTGCAGCCTCCATGGAAGGAGCTCACATCCTTGGGAGAAGTAATCCAACTACAACCAAAACTTTCAAAGGAAATGATGGAAGGGTTAGAGTATTTGACGAAGTGTCTGGACGAGTTAAAAACAAGGGACCATAGACATTGTTCACAAGATGGAGAAGTCAAACTTTATTTTGTGGATGCAACAGTGAGTGGGGTGAAGGTGGCAGCGTCAGTTGACACCAGAGCAACTCACAGTTTCATAAGTGAATGGATTGATACATCGCTCCATTGTAAGTCTGAGGGAAGTTTGGTTGCAATCAAGGTGGTCAACTCAACAGTGATGTCGGTGACATGAGTGGTTCATTTTGCACCATTGAGAGTTAGGAGTTGGTTTGGCACTTGTGATTTGTTGGTGGCTCCATTGGATGATCATGCAATGATCTTGGGGAAATATTTTCTCAAGTATTCCAAGGAATTTCTTGTGCTATATGGGTGTTGCTTGGTGTTCTTGGACGAATCCAAAACTCCAAGTGTTCCCATGACAACGAAGGGAAAACTTGGATGGAAGTCTAGGAGTAGTGTGATCACGTTGATTGAGGGAGTTTGTGGAAGTGTGGACATACATTGTGAAATGGCGCAATAGCAAGAGGTGACTCTGACCATAGTTTCTTTGAGTGTCGTGAATGAAGAGAAATGAAGTAAACAAAGGTTGACAACATTGGAGACATTAGAAAAGTCCGTCTTGGAGAAGGCAGACCAGTTGCAGAGCTTGCACAAACATAAGCAATTTCATGAGGATGAGTTGAAGTCATCCATCACAACACTTGTAGAAGTCATCACACAGGAAACACAACCCGAGTAACCATGTTTCCATCTGGTTTGCGATGAAGTTGAGGAAGATTAGTTAGACGATTCGTTTGCACCAAAATATCTAAGTGTTGAGACGAAGGAGGGCATGCATGCACTCACTTAGCCATACTTGGAGGATGTAGAGGAAGTGGGCAAAGAATACCAAGACCTCGTAGCGATCGTAAACTATTGTAGAGGAACAATGGGGATCTATGGATTTGAGCTTGATGCAAAACGACTTGAGAAGTTGGGCTGCTCATCGAAGGAAGTCAGACTGATCCTAAGGTACTTGCATAGGGAACATAGATCAAACACACTGTTCACCCAGAGCCTGGGTGGTGGCTTCCAAGAAGTTTGGGAGTGGGCGCGATACCAAGGAAGTAGGCAGTGCGACCATGGTGAAAAGGTGTCGCAACAAAAGTTGAAGAACGAAGACTTAGTCAGTCGAAGGAGGGTTGTCATCGTTCTCCGTCAAAAGGAAGGTAGTGGAGTGTTTCAAAATTTTGAAATTATTATTATCAAATAATTTCAAAATTATTTGATAATAAGTAAGCTGGAGTGTTCGACGGGCGAGAGACAAATTTTCCATTACGTATAATAATCTTTGTTATCGAGTTCGGCTGATTACGTGTTTGCACAAATATAATATTTATTGAATAAAGTTATGACCCATTCTTATCATTTGCTGCCATTATAACTGACAATACATTTACGTTTGTATTGATATGAAACACTTTATTGCAGCTTTCACGTCGTCATCATAAGAATATTATTATATGTCGTCGGCATGAAGCATATAATCTTATTATTCAAATGGAATTAAACATTTTACTAAAAGTGTAAGTCTTTACATTGGTTAAATATTTAAAAATCGTGAGGAAAAAGTTTTATGGTGAAAGTTTGGATGAATTAATTAAAACTATAATTTTTATGAAAATTCTTTTCATATTTGTAAAAAATTTAAATATATAAATGGTTTTGTTTGTTCACTTTTGTATTTTGTATATATGATTATTTATATTTTATTTTAGTTTTTCATATATATTTGACTAAATATAAAATAATGAGTAATTAGGGTATCTCAAAGTAAAGGAAAAGGAACACACTAAAGAGCATTATAGAATATATTTGACTAAATATAAAATAATGAGTAATTAGGGTATCTCAAAGTAAAGGAAAAGGAACACACTAAAGAGCATTATAGAATATTTTTTTATAAGCATCTTATTTCATGAGCAACATATTAATGATTTGCATGAGTCTTCCTCTTCTCGAAGTTCTCTTGAGGGGGCTTTCCAATGATGCATCCTTCACAAACCCCTTCGGAAAAATGGATATCAGGTAATCTGATGACCATCCCTTTCTTGCTAAGATGCTGCATGTACCTGAAGTTCAGGTGACCAAACCTCTCGTGCCATAATATACTAGTGTCATTATCATGCGTAAGTAGTACAGAGGAATCAGGTTCAATAAACTTAGAAAAAATGTATAACTGGGATTGATGATTTACCTCCCCGACAACAACCTTGGAGTTGGATTGCATGTTGAATATGGACACGAAGTATGGTGTAAACTCCACCGTTTTTCCTGAGATTGAGTGTGTAATTTGATACATCGAGAGAAGATTCACAGAAGTTTTGGAACATGTAGAACATTCTCAAAACTTCCATGATCTAGTTCCACTCTCCCTTTTCCGGCGACCTCGTTTGGAGAGTCACTCCACATGAGGATAGGAGGACCATTGCATGCAGTCAAAGAAGATAAGATATCCTGTGTGGCAACCATATGGTGGGATGTGCCTGAATCCATGATCCAGACATCAACTGAAGAGTGAACAACAACTTATGCATGATGATTACCTTTGGGAGCATGATGTTCTGGCTTTCTTCATAACACCCCAAGAAATTTGATCCCTAAGGTTGTTATTTTGAAGAGTCTGAGTTGTAAGGTCTATTTTCTTCTTCATGCATGTATATTCTGGATGGAATCCTTGATTGTAGTAGGGACACTTCTATCCTTTCTTCCCTTTTCCACTTTTGGATCCTGAGGAGTCATTGAAGGGCTTGGAGTACCCTTCCTTCTTTTTTTTCTGCATGTGCCTTTTTTTTCCCTTTTTGGATTTATGATGTTGAGAACTACTGCCATCATGTCCAACAAGTGCATGAGCTTTGAATTTTTTTATCACACCCATCTTGATGAATTTATCTTGCTCCTGAATCAGGGCCTCAATGAAGGTATCCAAAGATGGCATAGTCTAGGATGCTCTTGTAGTCAACCTCTGACTGTAGAAAGTAGAAACAAAAACTGAATAATGCGAAGCAAGTTTTTAAAAAATGGTGAGAACCATTCGCTTTTCCTCCTTTGATTTATCAACCCCACAAGCCTTAAGTTGCAACAAAAAATCCTTGTACCTTATGAAGAAATCTTGGATTTTCCCAAAGATTTTCGGATTAATGCAAGTAATTACACCTTGAGCATGTGGCCTCCCATCTCATCTTGCTTTCCAAAGAGTCCTTCCATGGTGGTCTAGATCTTATTTGGAGTTTGTCACACACCCAACCCCTTAAGTACCCTTTTAAGGGATTGGGTATAAAGTTTTCACCTTCCTACAACTTCTTTGAGTTCCTCGAATAAGGGAACAATTGTCTTATTCTCTTCGGGATCTTTCCAACGATTATAAACTCATCCAAAACCGAGTTCTGAGTCAAAATTTATTCCCCCATGAACTTCTTGGGGTATCGTTGGTGAAATACCACGTGGCTCCACCTCATTCTTACCATCCTACATGGAATTGACACGACCTCGGTCCCCATCCTCTAGTGATGACATGGCCATGGGAGGGGCGGTTGCAAGGGATATCTCTCGGGCCTTCGTGGGTAACAGGATTTCGACCCCTTCGATATTCTTGTACTGGTCTACAAACTTCCTCGGAGTTCCGAAGTTCAAAGGACTCTTTCCACTCTGAAGTCTATGGTGGAGATTCTATCCACCCTTGGATTTGATGGCTAAGATTCATCCGTGCTTAAAACATAACTTAAACATGACAAGAAGGGTCCCACACTTGACTTGCGATAAATCCCACGATGCCACATGGAACCATCTAGGCACGTCACATATCCATAGCATATGCAGGCTCCTCCAATCGGGGTTGGACACTTCAACATTGGAAACTTCGGTGCTTCATCACTTCGACGCTTCATCATTTAAACCACGTTGATAAATCCTCAATTTTTTTCTGGAGTCACGGAGTCTCGGAGTTCCGAAGTTCCTTGCCACATACTCCAACCTTTGGCCTTTGGGATATTCTTACCCCTTATACCTTACGTTTCCCAGAGTAAGACTTCGTCAAAGTGTTTACACTATCCTTCCACTAGTATATCAAACAGTTGAGAAAGGTTCCCAATGGATTCTCGATCAATGGTCCACAATGTCTCTGAATTTCTTCCCTCAATCTGACGGTTGACAGGATTTTTCCACTTTGGGAATTTGATGACTTCGTGTCCATTACAGGTCTTAACCCATTTAAGTCCAGAAGGTTTACCTACCAGATAGGTCATAAATGGGATACGACTACTTTTTGTTGGTCAAAATTATCGTTTACCCTATCCTTCGACTAGGCTCGATCTAACGATTGAGAGAGATCCAAAAGGATCCTTAGATCCATGACTCATGTTACTTCGCAACTTCGACATTCAGGAGTTCTATCCATTTAATTCCTTTTCACTCTTAGAGTAGGTCAACATCGAATTTGACTGTAGCATATATCCAACCATCAGGAAATACCCATAAGGTCCTTAGATCTATGACTCACATTACTTCGTGGACAAGAAGTTGGTCAAAGTTTCATGATAGGACAGATCCCACGATAACTGGTAAGAGACCGCTAGTTACTGGTCAAATCATTAGGTTACCATTTCGACAAGTCACCTTCAACGAATTTGAATGTTGTAAGGTTTCAACATCCCGAAACTCAGAACCTCTGAAGTCCTAAAGCTCAGAAGGATCAACTCCATTTTGGTGTAGTGCAGAGTTCCATGGTCCTGGTCATATGGGACCATGGCAAGCCTCGAGGGATAGACTCTTAAATCTTATCCAAGATTTGGTTAAGGATGTGGACATGACCTTGCGGTCACTTGGGAAAAATGGTTTGAAGGAAGCGCCCCTTGTCTAAAAAATTCGAATTCCATAACCAGGAAAAGGTAATTTTGAGGGATCAACAAGAATGGAGTAGTCCTGTAGAGTCTGTCCCAACTCTATATCCGTGGATTTGGTCCTTGGGAAATCCCTCGAGGATTTTTCAACCAACACAAGGGCCAAAGTCTTATGTCCCCAAATTTGGTTAAAATCCCACTGCTAGCGGTTCTCCTTTTGTAAACGGAGGTAGGAAAAGACCATCTACAAAATATGATATCCATGCTTTACTTCAAATTTCCAATCTCGCTAGGCCATCAGAGCCACATATTCTACCATTCAAACAATATAACATATTTTTCCATTATCTAACTCAAGAAGATACATATTAGAATAAAATCGTCAATATTATATGAAGCTTAGAGTCACATTTATCTGAAGTTTGGAATTCGTTGGAAACTGTTGTAAGGGGTGTTCTTTTCCACCCAACAATAGGCACAGTTTTCTCTCTGACTATTCCTCAACTGGACACCCCCTAGCTATATCATGATGCCATGAGATAGATGGAGTTTTCCTTTTTTATTAGCTACAACAAGGGACAAAGGTTACTCTCCTTTTTCCCACAGGGCCCTGATTGATCAGTTTTCTATCCACCAAGCAAGGGAGCTTACTATGATTTCTCACTCAATCACATCATCTCCTTTTATCATCTCGATTATAAAAAACTGTCCAAGTGCTCATGTACCCAGAGCATCATATATTTCTCAGTTCTCCTCCCTACCAGAGAGCCTCACATGCTCTGCCTTCTTTGGAGTGGTCTCTCGACCCATTGGTGTGTATCTTGTGTCCTCTGTGCATGATTTTCCTGAATTTTCTTTCATTTCCCAACAATATTTCGTGGGTCATATCAAGAATTTTCCTTATGGGTACTCTTCCCATATCCTCATTTACTCTTGAGGAAGACTTCCCAACTACCATCTTGATTGGTAATAAAATTTTCTAGGCTAGAAGATTGTTCTGGGTCTGAGAAATTTATATCCAACAACATACTAGTCTGGCAAGGTCATCTCAACCATCATTAGTTCCCCTATCATGCATCTTGATCCATACTAGCCACCTCCTTTCAACAATGATGCCACAATTTTCCATTTTATTTTAATAACAATATATATATATATATATATATATATATATATATATATATATATATATATATCTTATATATATATATATATATATATGCATTTAATATATATAATCATTTACATCATTATAATTATAATTATAAAAAAAATATTTATTAATTAATTATTAATTACAAGTTTGTGGAAACATGGGTATTACAATTCCTTCCATAACAAAGGTTCATTGTCTTTCCAAGGTTCTCATGACAGTTCTGTCCATAGTGTTTATCCAAATATAATTATATTTGCAAGCTGGGGGAAACATGGGTATTACAATTCCCTTCCCCTTAAAGGAACACCATCCTCAATGTTCTACCTGCTTTTTATATATACAATACCTTTAATAACAAAGGTTCATTGTCTTTCCAAGGTTCTCATGATGGGTCTGTCCATAGTGTTTATCCGAATATAATTATATTTACAAGCTGGGGGAAACAAGGGAATTACAAATCCCTTCCCCTTAAAGGAACACCGTCCTTGGTGTTCGACTTTCCATTGTGGTATTTATGTACAACAGTGAACAAAAACATGTATGCATGTTTCATGGCATCCTCCAGTTCCCATGTAGCTTCATCTATACCAAAGTTTTTCCATTGCACCTTGAACTTTGCAATGGTTATGCTCCTGAGTGGAATTTCCTTCCTGTCTAGTATGCATTTGGTTATGGTAGGAATTCTCCCTCTATTTCCACCTGGATCACATACCATTCAAATATATGATTAGAATCATGTACATACTTCTTCAACAATGAAACATGGAAAACATTATGTGGTTTCACTGTGGGAGGAAGTGCTAGTCTATATGCTACAGGCCCCACTCTGTCCAAAATTTCAAAGGTTACACAAAACTAAGGGGCCAACTTGGCACAAGTTCCCATTCTCAAGGAACTTCTTATGGGTATAATGTGGAGATACACATGATCCCCTACTTTGAACTCCCTAGGAGTCCTACTTTTGTTTGCATAGTTCTTTTGTCAATTTTGAGCCACCATCAGATTTTTTCTTATTCGAACTAGTTGTTGTTCCATTTCCTTTAATAGTTCTGGCATGAGTGTTATTATGTCCAGTGGGTTATTCCAGCTGATTGGAATATTTCATTTCCTACCATAGAGAGCCTCAAAAGGACTCATCTTCAAGGATTCCTGATAGCCATTGTTATAAGAAAACTCTACCAAGGCTAGGTAGTTTTCCCACTTCTTGGGATGATGCATCACATGCACCCTTAACATGTCCTCTAGCACTTTGTTTACCCTTTATGATTTTCCATCATTTTGAGGTTGATAAGCCATACTAAATAGTAATTTAGTTTCAAAACCAGCAAACAAATATTTCTAAAAGTTTGAAGTAAATTTTGTATCTCTGTCTGATATGATTTCTTTAGGCATGCCATGTAGTCTAAATATTTATTTCATGAAAATATTGGCAATATCTATTTCCTTTTAAGTTGACTGTACAGGGATGAAGTGAGAAACCTTGATCAGTTTTTCCAAAACTACCATAATGGTGTCATTCTTCTTGGTTGATTTAGGTATTCCGGTGATAAAATCCATGGAGATGGTTTCCCATTTCCATTATGGAATTGGTAGCGGCTGCAACAACCCTGCTAGATGTCCATGCTCCACCCTAACTTACTGATATTCTAAGCACTTGTCGAAGTAGTCACCTATGTCCTTCTTCATTCTTGTCCAATAAAATAGTTTCTTGGTGGCTGTGATCATTTTTTGATAACCAGGGTGACCAGTGTATGGTATTTTATGTAGTTCATCCAGTATGAACCTCTTCAAGTCATCACAATATGGAATATAAAACCTACCTTTGTAAGTTATTAGGCCATCATTCAAAAATTGATATCCCTCATACTTCATGCCCATGGGCTCTTTCTCTAAGTATGATTTCACAGTGTTGGCATCAGAAGTCACTCCTGGATTGCAGCAGGAGTAAGCCTGAAGCCCATCAGTTTATGTCACTATTTGTTGATAGACGGTGATGAATGGAAGTAAACTCGGAACGATATCATTCTAAATAAGAAACTAGGCCAAGCATGCACAAGAAGATGAGGTCTTGGTTCAACTTCAAACAGTAAGTTGTAATAAGGGTGAGTAGGAGGAAGACTTCTATGAGGAAATGCGAAGGGCTGTTGTAGGCATCGAGATAACAACAACCTATAGAAGAAAACTTTGAACACAAGAACTTCTTATATTCAAAAGCAGAAACACTAAAATAACATAACAACGTTATAATAAATCCTTTATCATAACACAGTCACGACGATTCATGTGAATCAATAAATAATGAACCCTTTCAGTATGAGATCAAAACAAGATGAAAAAGAGAGCTTCCTTACATTAAACAAGGAAATTTCATATACAGATACATGGCCAAGAAAACCAGTGCTTCATTAAAACATTACAGTCGGGAGCTCTAGTCTACCATCCATGCTTACAAAATATCAAAACCGAGTCTGTATACTCAGAGCAATTCACCTCCTTGGCCCCAGGAGGGTAGCTGAGCTACCTCATTTAAGGCTTTATGTGCGCATGATCTTCCTTCAGGATGTACATGCAGCTTCTTGTCTGACACTACTTCAGACGACATGGCTTCCGCAGGGAAACTATCCATCGGAGTACCATGAGCTGACTGCTTCTGACCCTTCCCACACCTTCCATTTATGGGTTGAGCTGAGGTCTCAACCACCTACTCAATATTCATTAACTGCTTCTTCCATGGAGGATGGTCGAGACTGAATACGTAGAGAGTGACCACGTGTCGACTTTCCAAATATTGGAGGTCAGCCTTCATTCCTTCAGGTTTCATTCTCAACGTAACCACAGGGCCATGCAACTATCTTCAAGGATGCTTCGACATTTTCCTTTTGGGGATTTCCTCATGCTGTGTCTAGGATCCCCGATACCCTATGTTGCAAAATTTCCCTATCCAAACCAATGACTTGATCTTCCCTTAACATCAACAACCAAGATTTCTTCCTTATCCGGCTCTTAGCCATATGTGGTCTGAACAAGCACCTATCTTTTCCCTTTGGCCCTACTTTCTATATGATGGTGGGCTGTGACCTTACGCTAAAACCAAAGGTACTCCACGAATTTCGGGTATTGGTGATGGGAGGGAGTGAACTCCTCACCCTTGATAATCCTGATTGTCGAAATCGCGAAGGGGGCTACATTGTGCTGGTGCCTTCCATACCCCTTGCTCATATAATCACCAACTAGGATCGTGGGCCTATCCTGGGGGCTTTCACACTTCTCGTTTCGGGGTTTCAAAATGCAGTGGAGAAACGACCCCTTGTCTTTCAAAGTCCTGGTAGCCGAAATGCTGAAACGACTCTTGGGGGATTTTACATTTCGCGTTTTGGGGTTTTGAAATGCAGTGGAGAAACGTCCCCTTGTCTTTCAAAGTCTCAGTAGCCGAAATGCCAAAACGACTCCTGGGGGATTTTACATTTCGCATTTCGGGGTTTCGAAATGTAGTGGAGAAATGACCCCTTGTCTTTCAAAGTCCTGGTAGCTGAAATGTCGAAACGACTAATCATTTCGTGACTTTGGACATAAGATATGAGCCCATGCGCTAAACCTCGTGCAACTTTGCAGCTCAAGCTTACCTGATGACCATCGATCTGCTCCATCTATGGATCCTCGCCATTGAAAACAAAATGCCCGCTCGCTTAATTTTAAGCCCGAAATGGACTTCTTTTGTGTGCTGCGCTTGGCGCTCATGACTGCGGCCTTTGAATAAAATGCATTTGATGGGTTTTTCAACCCCATTTCTATGCATTTACACCAAGGGCATGAAATCAGAGAGAAACACCCCCTTGAAAGAATTGGCGCTAACATTAGGCTCCATGGGGGATAGATTCATCCCTGCGATGCTCTAAGAACTCCTTCTGCGATTCCTGTTGCCTTCCGTTGGGCTATGGAGTCATTTATTAAGCCGAAAATAAACAAAAAAAAAATATTTACAAAAACAGAGGAGCCGTCTAAGGCTCAAACAAAACATTTCTTCAGGAAATGCCCATTTACTGGGTTGTTAAAAACCTCTTCACCCTCCAAATACTGCAACCTGTATGTGTTATTTAAGAATAATTCAGAGATTTTGAAGGGCCCGATCCAGAGGGCATCAAACTTGTTGTGTTTGCCCCTATCCTTCCTGGGTGCATCCCATTTAAGCACCAAATCTCCCAGCTCGAATTCCTCCTTCCTGACCTTCCTGTCAAAGGCCTGCTTGATCTTCTGCTGATGACTATGAGCTATGTCCATTACCTGCTCCTTGACCTGTTGCACTTCCACCACTTGATGAATTCTTCTGACCATATGGTCTAGCTCTCCTTCATGATCTTGAAAGAATTTCTCTACAGGTAAAGCGAGTTGAGTGGGAAACACAACTTCCGTCCCATAAACAATTTGAAAAGGTGAGGTGCCTAGGGACTTCTTTGTTGTCACTCGATCAACCCATAGAGCGAATTTGAGCTTTGAATCCCAGGCTTTCTTATTGTCTTCCAATGATCTTTTAATGAGTTTGATTAGACTTTTATTGGAAGATTTTGCTAGTCCATTTCCTTGAGGATAATAGGGAGTGGAGTGAATTAGTGAAATATTGAACTACTCACAGAACTTAACCAGAGGCTCGGAATTGAAAGAAGCAGCATTATCAATGACAATTCTGCTGGGACAGCCAAATCTGGCTATGATATCCTCCAGGAAGATGATAATTACCTTGTGTGAAGCACTCCTGGTGGGGGCAGCTTCTATCCACTTGGTGAAATAGTCTGTTGCAGTTAGGATCCACCTGTGCTGGCCACTTGAAGGAGGATGAATTTATCCAATGAAGTCCAACCCCCACTATTGAAAGGGTGCTGAAGCTACTGCAGGCTTTAGTGGCAGAGATTTGAGCTGCTTCTTTCCTGAGAACCTTTGGCATTTGATGCCATCTCTGACTTCTCTGCAGACATCAGTGAATAAGGTGGGCTAGTAGTACCCAGCCCTGAGAATTTTGAGGGCTGTGGTCTTCCAGAAATTATTCCCTCCACAAAGGCCGCTATGGAAATCAAACATAACTTTCTGGGCTTCCTGTGGGTTCATACACCTCAGAAACACCCCTAGAGGATATCTCTAGTGCAAGACTTGGGCAATAAGGAAATATCTGACCGCCTTGATCTTTAAATCTCTTGCCTTGCTTTTTCCCATTCCATCAGGAGGATTCAACTCTTACAGAAAGTACAAAATGTCTTTGTACCAGGTGCATTATGCTAGTGATAAGCCACCCTGAGAGATTTTGCTAGATGACTCAACTTGCTGATTTCCTGAGCAAGCATTACTGAACCTAACCCCCAAGGCCTTACAATTGGATTTATCCAACAGCTTGGATAAACCCTGCCCTTTAACCAACTTGGTGGGAATTATCTCCAGGTCAAACTCAAGGATCTTGGAAATCCATTTACCTCTTCTCCCATCTATGTGAGGCTGTATAAGGATGTCTTTCATAGAGGCTAAAGGAACGTATGCAGTCACTATTGAGTGAAAGACATAGACTCTAAAATCTTTGAGAGCTTTCACCAAGGCATAGGCCTACTTCTCCATGATCTCATACCTAATTTTTGCATCTCTTAATGCCTTACTGAAGAAGGAAATGGGTTTCTCTCGTGCTTCCTCATTTTTCTGCAATAAGATCGTTGCTACTATATCAAAAGAAGAAAAAGAAAAAATTAGGAAATCCTTGGAATAATCAGGATTGATCATCACAGGTGCCTCAGTCAATGCCCTTTTTATTTGGACAAAAGATTCCCTGGGTTCAACAGTCCATTTTACTTCGTTTCCCTTTCTGAGCATGGCTGTGATGTGTTTCACCAACTCAACAAAATTTGAGATTAACCTCCTCATAAAGTTAATCTTCCCTGAAAAAGCCTGAACTTCCTTTCTAGACCTGGGAAGTGACAGGGTCTGAATTGCCTCTATCCTACTAGGATCAATTCTCACTCCCTTTGCTGATACTATATGGCCTAACAACTTCCTCTCCTTCATAACAAACAAATATTTATTGGGATTTAAGGAAAGGCCAAACCTCTGGCATTTCAAGAAAACTTTCCTCAAGTGACAATGGTGCTCCTTATCAGACTTGGAGAAGACTGTGATGTCATCCAGATAGATCACCACAAACTGATCTTTCTCCCCGATGAAGGCTATGTCCATGGCTCGCTAAAATGTTGCTCCTGCATTCATTAATCCAAAAGGCATTTTGGCATACATGAATGTGCCTCAAGGAGTGGTGAAGGCTGTTTTTTCTCTGTCCTCAGGCATGACTGATATTTGATTATAGCCAGAAAAACCATCAATCATGGATATCCTAGATGCACTAGTTACCCTCTGCAATATGTGTTCCATGTTGGGCAAGGGATAGTTGTCTTTCTTTGAGCTCCTGTTCAGGTTCCTGAAATCAACAGAGAGCCTGATTTCTCCACTTTTCTTCCTCACCGGGACCAAATTGGCCACCCACTCAGAATATCTCAAGGGGACAATGATTTGGGAATCTAACAACTTCTTCACTCCTCTCTCTATGATAGGGAATAACATGGGATTTATCTGTCTTAGATTCTTCCTAAATGGCTTAGCCTCTCCCTTCAGTGGGATCTTGTGTTCAATGACAGCTGTGTCATATGTCTTGAGGTCTTCATAGGTCCATGCAAACACGTCATCAAATTCTCTTAACAACTCAGTATATTCAACCCTCTGCTCTTTGGTCAAACTGCTTGACAACTTGATAAACTTAGGCTCCTCCTGTGTGCCAATGTTGCACTCCGCTGTATCAACATCTCCATTTGAAAACCTACCCTTTACTGCCACATCATCTCCATTGAATAGTCTTTCTAGAGGGACTAGTCCCTTCGGAATGTGATTTCTAGGAAAATGAATAATATGGTGATTAGAAATTTTATTTAAAAATATCTCAGGGTGAGGGTGAATTTCAAGATCAGGATCTTGATCAATATGCAGTGCAGAAAATTCATCAACAGACTGAAGAAATTTTTTGATTTCAAGATCGTCTTCGAATACCTTCCAATGCTTGATATTGTCCGGGAAAGATGACCTATATCTTATATCAACATCATATTTGATCTTAGGTGGCAGAGGGATACTAAACAGACTAGCTGAGACAGCTAAGGAATCGACCAACGTATTTTCCTTTCTTGGAATAAAAGAAATGTTGAAAGCTGAGAAAAAATTATCAATCAGGTCCCACACCTCATTTTTGTAACCCCTGAGCCAAGGATGCTTAGCCCGATAAGCATTTCTGACTTGTTGGATTATCAACTCAACATCTCTGAACACTGCTACATCCTTAATTCCCATTTCTTTTGCAGCCCTTAAACCCATAACAAGAGCTTCATATTCTACCATATTATTGGTAGCTTCAAATTCTAGCTTGTATGATAGGGATATGGTTTCCTGACAAGGTGACACAAAAACCACTCCAGCGCCAATGCCTTTGCTAGAAGAAGCTCCGTCAAAGAACATATTCTAAACAAAGGTGGTTGGAGGAGGTATCTCATGATTAAATATGGGTTGCTTTCTGATTTGAAAAGGGGCTTTAGGAGTATCAGTGAGCTACAATAAACTAGACCCCAAATCAATGTCAAGCGCAAAGATAGGATGATTGGTGGGGTCTGCTTCATCACTAACAATGTAGGCCAGCTGAGATTCTCTGTACAACCTCCCATGTTCCCCTCCAAATACTGGAATGGTGGCATATGTGAGATCCATATGTAATGTTCCTCCGAGTTGTTTAATCCAAGATCTTAACAACAACATGTAGAACTTGGGGGGAACATCAACTACTACAATGTCCATGACCACACTCTTCATTGGCAGCTGAGATAAAGAGACCACCAAGTCTTTGATGACTCCAAGGCATTGCACCCTCCTTGAATCAAAAGAGTGTAAATCGTGATAATCCTTTGTCACTTCCAGTCCCAATTCTTCCATGACTATTTTGGGCATAAGGTTGTGGGAAGCTCCTGAATCCATGAGGCAATTATGCAATACCTTATCATGTATGTTCAGGGATGTGTAGAAGGGAGGGGATGAATCATCTCTGTCTTCTACCATGGGACCCAGGATGACTACTGGCTTCTCATCTTGAAGATTTACTGAGTCTGTGGAGGGATGGGGGGACTCAGATTGTAGCAGTTTGGAGAGGGACCTTTTGAAATCTTCATTTTTAACTAGTTCTGAGAGGGGTACGGGAATTATAATATTTTGAATTTCATGCTCAAAACTAAAGGAGGAAAGAGGCTTAGGAGCTTCCCTTACCTCAAAGAAAGGTTCTTTGGCTATTGCCGAAGTATTCTGAGTTTTCTTTTCTTTAGTAGTGATTGTTGCAGGTTTAGCAGGTTTTTCCGCTATGAGGGGTTGATCATGGCTATCAAAATTCCCTTCTTTCTTCTTTGACCTGAGATGATATCTGTTAGGAGTGTTGTTGGCCTTTTCCCCTTTACTCCACTCATTGATTGAATGTTCATAAGGGATCGTTCATATGCAGATTGAGTCAAATGGGGAAAAGGGGAAGTGTCTTCAATACAGTGAATTGGGTTGAACTCATCTATCTCTTCTCCTTCCTCATGAGCAACTAGTCTATTTTGGAGAGGGGTTTGAATCCTCTGATCATCTCTGTCTTTTCTCCTTTGTTCCATTGGCAAATCCTGTGGCACATTGTTGCTAGGCCTCCTGAAGCCTCTGTTATCAGTATTTTGGGGATTTCTGTACATGGGCTTCCCTTCTAACTCCCACCTTTCCATTCTAGCCGAAAGCGACTTTAGCAGTTTAGTTACCCCGCCCGTCTGAAGGGGAAGGGGAGAGGAATTGGATGGGGAGGCTTCAGGTCTCTTCCTGGATATGTGTCTATCAACCTTATTCCTGAGTCGGTCAACAACTAATATGTTAGATTCTACTTCCACGGCTGCATCCTGCATGTGAGCCAGAGTAGTTTCGCTCCTTTCCCTCAACAAGAGGCAGAAATCAGGATCAAAAGTGCTAGCATAAGTGATTTTGGCAGAGGCTTCTGAGGGCTTTATCTCAGTGGGGATCTTATTGTACATTTTATTGAATCTCTTGGAGAAGTCAGAGACAGACTCTCCTTCCTTTCTCTTCAAAGACCCAAACTCTGTCATGTAACACATGAAGTCTTTTTTGTCTCCCCACTGTCTCAAAAAGGCATTATCCAAACCCTCAATCCCATCGATAGATTCAGGAGGCAGGGCCCTAAACCACTTTCTATCCTCACCTTCAAGGATATGGATGAAAATTCTCATCCATATGTCTGCATGCATGATAACATGATCATCTGTAAAACTGTAGAAGGCTTCAAGGTGTTCTTGTGCAGCTATGTCCCATTCGCTTGTGAACTTGGGTAGCTGCTTAAGGTAGCCATCTGCTGGAAGGGCATTGAGAGGCTGAGGTAGAAAAAGGGGATCATACCTAGCAGCTATTATAACCTCCATTCTGGTCATGGGGGGATTTTCTCCTGCCATAGGAATATTAGGTGGAGGAGAACTCAGAGGAGAAGGAGCTCGAACAGGGGATACTGGAAATGATCTTCCAGGTGGAAGGGGAAACAATGGGGGATTCAGAGAGAAGGCTAAGGGGCTTGAGTCAGCAGATGCTTATCTCTATATAGTAACAGCAACAATAATAAGAGGAGGGGTGGTAAAGCTAGGAGTGGGGAAATCTTCTGTGGTCCTAGGTTTATGCCAAGGTACAACTTCAAGGGAGAGGGGAGTGACAAGGATTTCTCCATCCAATCCTAGACCAGGAGGGGAAAACTTAGCAGGAACACTTTCAAAATTCAGGAAACGGGAAACTTCAAGAAAAGGTCTTCTAGGGAGATGAGAAGAAGGAAATGGAGTTTCTATAGAAGGAGATGGAAAATTACCTGGTTTAGTGGTGGAAGTTTCTCCTTCAGAGGCCTTTCCTTTTCTGATAATCACCTCCGGATCAGCTTCAGGTGTAGCTAGAGGCAGTTGTGGATGGGACCGCGTGTGTCTACCTCTAGAAGCCACAACTAAAATAGCAGTTTCACCATAGTGGAGTCATCACAATGGAGTCGTCAGGTGCACAGTAGCAATCTTGTAGGGTTCTGATGCCTGATGCACCTTCAGAATCAGAGGCTCGATGTCGTTTGATCCCTGGGAAAATTTTCAACTTTGTCCCCGACAATGGTGCCAGAAATGTTGGCGTATGGCTATGAAGTTACTCCTGGATTGCAGCAGGAGTAAGCTTGAAGCCCATCATTTTATGTCACTATTTGTTGATAGAGGGTGATGAATGGAAGTAAACTCAGAACAAGATCGTTCTAACTCAGAAACTAGGCTAGGCATGCACAAGAAGATGAGGTCTTGGTTCAACTTCTGTGAGGAAATGCGAAGGGCTATTGTAGGCATCGAGCTTCCAACAGCCTGTAGAAGAAAACTTTGAACACAAGAAATTCTTATATTCAAAAGCAGAAACACTAAAAGAACATAACAACATTATAATAAATCATTTATCATAACACAGTCATGACGATTCATGTGAATCAATCAATCATGAACCCTTTTAGTATGAGATCAAAACAAGATGAAAAAGAGAGTTGCCTTACATTAAACAAGGAAATTTCATATACAAATACGTAGCCAGGAAAACCAGTGCTTCATTAAAACATTACAGTCGAGAGTTCTGGTCTACCATCCATGCTTACAAAATATCAAAACTGAGTCTATATACTTAGAGCAATTCACCTCCTTGGCCCTAGGAGGGTAGCTGAGCTACCTTATTTAAGGCTTTACATGCGCATGATCTTCCTTTAGGCTGTACATGCAGCTTCTTGTCTGACACTGCTTCATACGACATGGCTTCTGCAGGGAAACTATCCATCGGAGTACCACAAGCTGACTGCTTCTGATCCTTCCCACGCCTTCCATTTATAGGTTGAGCTGAGGTCTCAACCACCTACTCAATATTCATTAACTGCTTCTTCCATGGAGGGTGGCTGAGACTAAATACGTAGAGAGTGACCACATGTCAGCTTTCCAAAGCTTGGAGGCCAGCCTTCATTCCTTCAGGTTTCATTCTCAATGTAACCACAGGGCCATGCAACTGTCTTCAAGGACACTTCGACATTTTCCTTTCAGGGATTTCCTCATGTTGTGTCTGGGATCCCCGATACCCTGTGTTGTGAAATTTCCCTCTCCAAACCAATGACTTGATATTCCCTTAACATCAATGGACAGGATTTCTTCCTTATCCAGCTCTTAGCCGTCTGTGGTCTGAACAGGAACCTATCTTTTCCCTTTGTCCCTATTTTCTATATGAGAGTGGGTTGTGAAGTTGCGCTAAAACCAAAGGTACTCCATGGATTTCAGGTATCGGCGATGGGAGGGAGTGAACTCCTCACCCTTGATAATCTTGATTACCGAAATCACGAAGGGGGCTACATCGTGCTGGTACCTTCCTTACCCCTCGCTCATATAATCACCAACCATGATCGTGGGCCTATCCTGGGGGCTTTCACACTTCGTGTTTCAGGGTTTCGAAATGCAGTGGAGAAACGACCCCTTGTCTTTCAAAGTCTCGATAGCCGAAATGCCGAAACGACACCTGGGGGTTTTACATTTTGTGTTTTGGGGTTTCGAAATGCAGTGGAGAAATGACCCCTTGTCTTTCAAAGTCCCGGTAGTCGAAATGCCAAAACGACTCCTGGGGGATTTTACATTTCGTGTTTCGGGGTTTCGAAATGTAGTGGAGAAACGACCCCTTGTCTTTCAAAGTCTCGGTAGCCGAAATGCCGAAATGACTAATCATTTCATGACTTTGGTCATAAGAGATGAGCCCATGTGCTAAACCTCATGCAACTCTGTGGCTCAAGCTTACCCGATGACCGTCGATCTGCTCCATCTATGGATCCTCGCCTTTGAAAACAAAATGCCAGCTTGCTTGATTTTAAGACCAAAATGGACTTCTTCTATGTGCTGCGCTTGGCGCTCATGACTGCAGCCTTTGAATAAAATTCATTTGATTGGTTTTTCAACCCCATTTCTACGCATTTACACCAAGGGCCTGAAATCAGAGAGAAACACCCCCTTGCAAGACTTGGCGCTAACACATAGTTTTGAAAAAGTCATTCACTGCCAATGCACTTTTAACTCTTTCCTTGATGTTTGATTCACATGTACTTACAACTGGAAAATGAATCACTTTCATACTTATACTGAGGGCATCAACCACTGTGTTTTCCTTTCCCTTAATATGTTTGATTTTGAAATCAAATTCACTGAGGAGGGCCATCCACCTAGATGGTATGACATCGAGTTTGGGCTGGTCAAACAAGTATCTCAACCCATTATGGTTTGTCATAAGTATGAATCTTCTTCCTAGGAGGTAATGCCTCCACATTTTTAAATATTTTACTATGGAAACCAATTCTAGGTCATGTGTCACATAATTGATTTCACATGCATTCAATTTTCTGGATTCGTAACATATTACATATCCTTCTTGCATGAGGACTCCTCCGAGTCCCTTTTTGCTGGAATATGTACATACCAGGAAGTCCTTGATTGGGTCTACAATTTTAAGCAATGTTGCATTGGTTAAAATGTGTTTTAATTGGTGAAAACTCTCTTTTCATTCTATAGTCCAAATAAATTTAACTCCCTTTTTCTGTAGGGTGGTGATTGGGAAACCAATCTTGAAAAACCCCTTTATGAACCTTCTATAGTATCCTACTAGACCCATAAAGGATATTATATCATAGAGATATTTTGGTGTAGGCCCATCCATGATGGATTGATCTTGTCAGGGTCAACTGCCACTCCTTCCTCAGTGATGACATGGCCTACGTAATGGACCTTCTTTTAAAAAATGTCACACTTACTAAAATTTGCATAGAGTTTGTTCTCTCTTAACACTTGAAGCACTGACTTGAAATACTTTTCATGCTCTTCTATGCTCTTAGAACAAATTAGAATGTCATTTATGAAGACCAACACAAATATGTCCAAGAATTTGCTAAGTACATTATTCATTAGGCACATAAAGGTGGCCGATGCATTGGTAAGCCCAAATGGCACCACCACAAATTCATAGTGCCCATATCTTGTCCTAAAGGTTCTTTTATGGATGTATTCATCCTTAATTCATACTTGATGGTACCCTGATATTAAATCAATCTTATAAAATATTGTAGCACCCCTCAGCTAGTCAAACAAGTCATCAATTCTCGGTAAGGGATACTTATTCTTAATGGTCATACTGTTGAGTTATCGATAGTCTATGCACAATTTGAGTGTGCCATCCTTATTTTTTAAAAAGAAATCCCATGCTCCACAAGGGGACACACTAGGCCGAACGTAACCATTTTCCAACATCTCCTTCAGCTATGGCTTGAGCTCAACTAGCTTTGGTGTACTCATTCTATAGGGTGCTCTAGACATTGGCATTGCTCCAGGTATAAGTTATATTAAGAAGTCAATATCTCTTCTTGGAGGTAGACCTGGTACCTCTTCTGGAAACACATATTTATACTCTTTTAATATAGTATGGTCCTCTAGGATTGGTTTATTTTCCTCAACATAGTTAAACACATGTATTGCATACAAAGGACATCCTTTTCTGCAATACTTCTTTACTTGAAGGGGTGATATTTGTCTCACTGAGACTGGATTTTGAATTCCCTGTAGGGTTCTTTTCTCCCCTTTCTCATTTTCACATTCTAACACGTTATGGTAATAGTCCAATTTGTATTTATGGGAAACCAACCAATCCATGCCAAGAATCATGCCATAAGATCCTAAAGGAAGTATATTTAGAGTTTCTTGGGTGGACAACCCTCTCAAAATGAATTTTCCTGCTGGTGAGACCTCTATTACTTTTCTTTTTGTCCCAGTAGCTAGCTGTAATAGCCATGATTTAGTATGTTTTACTGGATGGAAATTGGATTTCTCCATAGTTTGGGGGGAAACATAACTTAGGTTAGAACTAGGGTCAATCAAAACATAAACAATATGGTTGTAAATCGTACCCTCCATCTCCACTACTAAAGTTTGGTGATCAAATTTTTGGTTATCCAGGGATGCATAAATTTGTGGCCTGCTCCTAGCCACATCATTTACTATGGTAGCTTCTTGGATGTTGTATATGCTCATATTGTCTTGTTGCCTATGGGGGAAGTCCCTCAACAAATTTTCTTCTCTGCATCCCAAACATTTCAATGGTTCTCTCCTCTTATTGTTAGTCTTTCCTGGGACTGATCCAAAGGGTTTATTTCCACTTGGAGATGGAAAATTATGTTAATACACACTTTTAGTAGGAAGGCTCATCTTATAGCCTTTTCCATGGTTCCTAAACCTTTAAGTTTTAAACCCATTCTTCTCAAATCCCAATTTTCTTTCCTTTTTCCAATCCTTATGAGGTTCTTCTCTGTTCTTGAATTTCTCATAACAATACCTTTCCTTCCTAATGGTGTCTTCTAGAGTCTTGGTGTTACACGTCAAAATTACTCAGCTGGATAAGTGTCGCATGTTCCTCTCAATTGTCGTAAGTGTCGCAAGTTGGTCGCAAGTGTCGTAAATGATTTTTGAACATGCTGCCATGCCGACGACACTAAGGAGACACTTAAAACATCTCATATGCTTTGTTTGAAGGAGAAGAACTGGTTTACTGAAGTCAAATAACTCTTGACACCTAAAAGGAGCTCTGAAACAGAGGTTCTGAGGGGGAGTGCTCCTCTATATCAGCTCTAGAAGCGCTGGCGCTCCCCTATAATGTGTCAGGGAGCGTTATAACACTCCCCTGCCCCCTCTGAAGGAGCGCTGCTGATATTGAAAGCGTTGGCACCCCTCCATAGCCTACCAGGGAGCGCTACAACGCTCTGATGCCCCTTCTAAGGGAGCGCTGCCTAATTTGGGGCAGTAGTTGGCCCGTTGAGGAGAACAAGGGGAGGATCTTTCGAGATAAGGAGGTAGTTGTGCTCGAATTCTTGGTTTCATCAAGAGATCCATGATGTGAGGAGGAAGTTCCCAACTTGTTCTAAAGATAACTCA
>SNQJ01S0122202.1:9332-30456 GCA_010110895.2 Picea sitchensis | reverse complement strand
CCCACTTGCCATCTTCCTACCAAACTTCACCCCTCCCTCTCTCCCAGGACCATCTAAATACATTATGCATTCCAAGAACAAAGTATTCTCCTCCTTTTTGTTGGGAATCAAGGGTGGGCTAGGAAAACACCCATATTTGTATCAAAAACCCTCCTAGAGAGGTAGGGAATATTTTCTCTCCCTCGCACAAAAGAAATCTAACTCGAAGGTTTTCACTGGAAAAAAAACAATGTCTCCTAGGGGCCGTTAGAGAAATTTCACCTGTGGCCCGTCCTAAATGATCATTCTCTCACTAAACTGCAAGGTTTTGGCCAATCCCTCAAGAAAATTTGACATAAAATGGTTGGTGGACCTGCACCAACCCTTTGTAATTCTACTCGAGAAAACGATGCTAGAAGGAGAAAAAGCCATCAATACTATTTCCCCATTTCTCCCAGGCTAGGACTTCTCATCTATCGATGCTCTCAGATGCTCTGGGGGTATTATCATTGGTTGATGTAAATCTTCCTTCAATATAGCCAACTCTCGGTCTTGGAGATTGTTTCTCATGGTTGTACTCCTATCTTCGGATCTTGATTTGGAGTTGCATATTGTAAACTGTTATGGACCATACTTCGGAGATCAAGAACAATTTTGGGAAAATTCCCTCCACCTCCCACTTCTAAAACGGGGACACATTATTATGGGGGGCGATTTAAAATTCACTCTAAAATCCTATGAGATCTAGGGACCCACGATGTAGATGGATGGTATTGTAGACTTACTTATTCATGCCTTGGAAGAAACGATTTTTCTAGACTTAATCCCCCCAAAGATCTCTCCAACTTGGCAGAACATGAGATTTTGAGAAGCCCACATTGAAAAAATATTGGATCATTTTAGGATCTTGAAATATCTTCTTGAACCTCCCCTTTGGATGCGTCAATGGGTCTCATCATGGGGATATTCAGATCATAACCTCGTTATTTTTTAACTTTCTCCCTCCTCCCGTAAAGCTCATGCCCCTTTTAAATTGAATTCCATTTGGCTTGAGGATATCTCCTTCTTGTATCTACTTAAATACTCTTGGACACCCTATAACCCAAATTTGTTAGAATCTTATCCCCTCCAGTTTCTAGAAAACTTAAAAAGGATAAAAAAGGCAACACAAGTTGGGGAAAAAGACAAGAAAAAGAAATATTTTGAATCCCTCGTAGAGATTCAAAAGAAAATTCAAGCCTAGCACGACTATGAAATGGGCTCATTAATATCAATGGAGAAGAGAGAATAATTCAAAATTCTTGAACAAGCCCGTAGGAAAATCCTCTTTGACAGGGAGAAGGAGTGATGACTCAAAAGTAGAGCCCTCTAGCTCCAAGCAGGAGATGAAAACACCACATTTTTTCACCATTTTTCAAACCAGAGAAAAAAAATAAACATGATTTGGTCCACCGATAGACCAAATGATTCCCCAACAACCTCTTTTTAGGACATATCAACAACAAGGACCCAACATTTCAAAACCCTTTTCAAAGAAGAAAACATGACCACAATTGATGCAATCCTAAAAGTCACCTACCTTTTTCCTAGATTTATTGATCAGGAAGGAAATGACCATATGATGGATGAAATCACCTTAGAGGAGATACTAGCTACCCTTCAAATTTTTTAGAAGGACAAGAGCCCAAAGCCCGATGGACTGCCAGTGAAATTTTACCTAAAATGCTTTAACTTTTTAGGTCGGGACCTAGTTGGAGTGGTGGAATACTCGAGATATACAGGACATATCCTTCCCATATTCATCACTACCTTCATTATTCTCATCCCGAAGGAAAATAACCCTAGATATTTCAATCAATTTTGTCCCATCTCTCTCTGCAACAACATATAAAAAATCATCACAAGGCTCATTGCCCGAAGGCTATTGGACTAGCTATCAGAAAACATATCCCAAGATCGATTTGGTTTCCTAAAAGGTTTTCAAATTCATGAAGCAATTGGTCTGGCTCAGGAGGGTTTACACTCCATCCACAAAGTCAAGCATAATGTTGTTACCCTAAAATTTGATCCCTCAAAAGCCTTTGAGAAGGTAAGCTAGATGTACATTAGGATCCTCACTACAAGGAGAACACCTTCTTGCAGAGGTTTTTACGGAACCTCCCCGGAAAATTATTCTCTTAGCTGTTTATAGCAGAGGCAAGTAGCCGAAGGTTTTTGCAAAGTTTTTTTTTCGGTGTGCCTTTATAGTAAAGACACACCGGTGCACACCTGAAAACTATCACATTAGGACTTAAATGTTCAAACATATCGTCGTTGTTCATAGAGGAGTCGGGTGACTGTAAGTTTTTGCGGAGGTTTTTTCCTTAGTGCACCTTTAACATATATATGCATCGATCATATCATGAACAATATAGAACTGGTGCATCCATGTTCTAGTAGCACCACCATATTTTATAATAAAATTACATGCATTGAATAAATCACATCGGTGTCATTGAACAACACGCACCAAGATGTTCATAAAGAATAAAACATCGACACGTCCATGTTTCAGTAGCACTGCCATACTTTATAAAAAAATTACATGCACCAAATGAATCACATTGGTACTCTTGAACGATACTCTCGGCGCATCTTTATGTCGAAAGGCACACCCATGTAGGGTAGATAAAAAAATATAACAAAATTATTTTCATTTTTACAATGCATCCCATGCTTCCAAACTCTCAAGAAAGCACCGATGCTCACCTTTCTTTGTAAGACACCTTGTTTCCAATGCTCTACACCGACTAGGATAGCTCCGTTGGTGGATTCCACATATTTCCAAATTTTAGAAATTACCACATATTTCATTTGTGAAACCATGCCTCTTGGGGACAGAAGAGACCAGATAAATTATTCATTACCTTCCTATTTGCATTTTCATCCAATCAAAATTAGAATTTATCTTGAAATTTTGCATTTTTTTCAAAACAAAATTGATGCAATGTGCCTAAATGGTTTGTCTCTCCCTAAAGCAATGTGTACTATGTTAATTACATAGTGAGAATCGCGGTCACCATGTCCATATATGTTCACATTGTTTCCATTCAATCTAGTGCACTGTGATAAATTACTAAAAAAAAAGCAGTGCGTCCTTCAGAACACGCCAACACCGATGCAAACTGGGCTCATACCCACACCGACCCAGTACAATTCATTAATTGCAATGCTAGCTCAATGATATATAAAATTTAACCTATAGGTGCACCAATTTTAACTAACCACACTGAGGCTTACGAGAAAAATAATGCCCTAACAAGTCAATGTTCAAATCCACTACCATAATTTATAAAAAAATGCACACACCGAAGAAATCACACCGGTGTTATTTAACATTATGCACTGGTACACTTCACTTAACTAACTACACTGCTAACATAAAAATTTATAAAATTTAACGCAGCAGTGCAAAAATTGTAATCCAACGCACCAACATTGTATACAAAAATGCACTGGGACATATATTTCCCAAATTTTCATAGAAGGGTGTCTCATTGGACGTCTCATTCCTCATGCACTCACATTTACAACACAATGAGGAACAAAAGGATGGTGCTCCACTATCACGGTTGTAATGTTGCATTAATAGTAACATCTTGCACCGACTTGTCTTGTTTCGGTGGACACTCTATAATTGGTATTGTCAACAACTGAACGCACTGTTAAATAAAACATCATATCTCCAACAACATGGTAGCATCGATGCATTCATATTAACACATCACACCGTGTAGGTTCATATTCAACAATTTCACCAGTCAGTGCGCATGGATCAAATAAATGCACCGATAATGTAAAGAACAAGACATCGGGCCAAATTTTTACAAATTTGCAGCACAATGCATCTTATGGTAAGCACTGCTAAGATGATAGGAAGTGTGCCAATTGAGATAAACACACTGGTGCATTCTATTAATTAAACACACCGCCAAGTTTTTGAAGCACAAATTTCCTCCATGGTGTGTCACATAAATAAAATGCACCGATAATGTCTACTACAACATAGTGAGAAAAATCAATAATAAGTTACCATCTTAGTTCGTTTTATGGGATGCCCCATCACCAGTGCATTATAATACAAACACATCAGTATCAATGCATATCGGTGTGTTACTTTAAACTAAACGCGTCGGGGCAGTTAAGTAAGTTGTTCCGGGAAAAATAGTTTAAAAATTATCATTTTGGTGCACATTGTAAAAAGTGCTCGTTAACGATATGTCATGAAAAGACAACGCACTGATTAAAAATGTTCAATGCACGAACTAACATAGAGATTCAGTGTGCTTAATATAACCCAGTGCACTGTGTGGTTTAACATTAATCCTTAACCTGTGCGCTATATATCACAACACACCGTTATAGATGTCGATGCTCGACTAACAATGACGTGTCAGTGCGTTATATTTAAAAAATGTGTGTTCAGTGCCTAATGTTTGATGAGGAGCACCAAACATGGTACAATGCATATGTATTTGTTAAGAGCACTACTCACTTTTACAAAAAAAAAATTGCAAACAAAAGCTATTTTCAGTTTTTAATAAATATAAATTAGTTATATATGTTTGTGTTTTATATTTTAAATTCATTTTATCTATGTGTGTGTGTGCATAAAAAGGATTTTATGTGAATCATATATGCCGACAACGCCAAGTGCAGTAGTATCCATAAGAAAAACAATTTAATTCACTATCTGCATATGCAAACCTCGACAATTAAATTTTGGGGAGGTTTTGTTTTGTAGATGCAAAAACATAGGTCACTCTTCGACACCTCTGATAATTTATCGCATTGAATCGATCCTATGCCACATCTTCATTTCTCTGCCTCACATCTCCTCCTCCGCAAGCTGCTTGACTTTCTCTAAGATACTATCCTCATCATTCTTGTAGCCATAATATGCACTGACGTCAATTATCTTGTAGATCACATACCTACACCTCAACTTTTATGCCTCAAGGGTCTTATCAAATAGATCTTTGAGGACGGGGAGTAATTTTGTAGCCCTGAAGTATTTGTGATCAGGGTCGTTTCCTATGGAACCAAGCACATCAACTTCATTCTCTTCCAAGTCCATCATCTTGGCCCCTAATTTGGCATATTTAGGACTTCCAAGATCTACGATCAGAGTTTCCCAATGCCCCTTTTCCCTATTCAAGAAGAAAGAACCCTTGTGGATTTCTTAATTATAACACTGTGTTAGCCTCAAGATTGACCTAAGCTCCATATTGTATATTTAATAGAAGTTAAGACGATCATTTGGAAAAACAACTGATGATCCATAAGCTTTGTCAGCATGTCTTATCGCTAAATATTAAGCATTGCCTTGGCCTCGGCCTGCTCCTCCATGAGATATTCACCCATGTACTTACTAAGAATTTCATCATGTTTCTTCTTCTCCACAACCATGTGTTCGATCATTTTCTCATCCAGAAGGGGAAAATGGGAAACAAACTCTCTCTCTCTCTCTCTCTGTTGTTGGTTTCCCTTTAACTGTGAGTCTCCCATTTCTTCTTCCACATCATCATCTTCCTCAAATAGGAACGACTTAATGGAAATGGCATCCTCTCTCTTGATCATCAACTTGACATGCCTCTAGATAAACTTGATCCTATACCACTCCCGCAGTGCTCTGGCCCATATCTCCTCCTCCACGGGTTGCTCAAATTTCTCGAAGATATCATTTTCGTCATTGTTGTTGCCATAGCAATTGACGTCAATTTGTTTTTAGATCACATATATATACCTCCTCTTCTTATCCTCACGAGACTTATCGAATAGTTCTTTGATGCTAGGGAGAGATTTCCTAGCCGCACTTATACAATTGGTTATTGGAATATTGTAACATGTCATATTCTAACAATCAATTGTGCAAGTGAGATTGAGAAATTCCTCCTTGGAATAAAATAACTATTCAATAATACCCCCTAGAAGAAGAGGAGGAGGTCTAGGTATGCAATCTACAAGTAAATTGATGCCAGTTATTATAACAACAACAATGACGAGAACAATATCATGAAGAAAGTCAACCGACCCGTAGAGGAGGAGATGCAGGCTGGAGAGTTGAGAGAGTGGTAGAGGATCGAGTCTATTTATAGGGAGGCCAAGTTGATGATCAAGAGCTGTGAGGTTGTTTCCATTAAGTCGATCCTATTTGTGGAAGATGAGGATGTGGCGAAATAAATGGGAGAGCAGGACAAGGAAACCAGTAGTAGAGAGAGTGAGAGTTTTTTTCCCATGTGCCCCTTCTAGATGAGAAAGTGATTGAGCGCATGGTTGTGGAGAAGAAGAAACATGATGAAATTCTTATTAAGTACATGGGTGAGAATATCATGGAGGAGAAGGTCGAGGCCAAGGCAATTATTAATATTTAGTGATAAGACATATTGACAAAGTTTATGGATCATTGGTTATTTTTCCAAATATGCTTCTTAACTTCTATTAAATATACAATATGGAGCTTAGGCCAATCTTGAGGTTGACACAATTTTATAATTAAGACATCCAATAGGTTCATTTCTTGCTAAACTGGGAAAATGGGCATTGGAAAGCTCGCACCATAGAGCTTGGCAGTCCTAATTATGCCAAAGTAGTGCCCAAGATGATGGAATTGGAAGGGAATGAATTTGATGTTCCCCGTGCCACAGGAAAAGGGTCCCAATTAAAAATACTTCGGGTCTATAAAATTTCTCCCCATCCCTAAAGAGCTATTTGATAATCCCCCTCAAGGCAAAGAATAGGAGGTGTAGGTATGCAATCTACAAGAAAATTGACACTAGTTCATATTATGGCTATATAAATGAAGAGGATGATATCTTGGAGAAATTTAAGCCACTTTGGGAGGAGGAGATGCGAGGCATATCACTGAGGAAGTGGAAAAGGATAAATTCCATGTGCTAAATTATGAGTGACACGGAAGAGTGATGTCTGTTTTTTCCTCCACAAAGAAAAACCTCTACAAAACTTTAATTGTGTTGGTTTGCGTACGTACTTTGTCAATTAAATTGTTTCTCGATGCATTTTTACGTAACAACCACTCTAGTGTGATTACAATCACATTGGTGCACTATAAACAATATATCACACATGTATATTGTGTTTTTTTCAAATCATGTTGATGTTGTTGTTGTTTGATTTATAAAATGTATAATAAGTATGAGAATGATTTCCCTGTTTTTAAACTAAATTTAAGATGTATCACTCATTAGAATTTAGAGTTCTCATATAATGTTTAACTTTAATTTTATGAAATCGTTTACTTTAGATTGTAATTGAAAAAACTTAAACTATTAATGCCATATAATGATAAATCCATCTTCAAGGTGAATTGTTTAATTTCCAGCAAGATACAATATGTTGATTAAA
This sequence comes from Picea sitchensis, assembly GCA_010110895.2. Taxonomy (NCBI): domain Eukaryota; kingdom Viridiplantae; phylum Streptophyta; class Pinopsida; order Pinales; family Pinaceae; genus Picea; species Picea sitchensis. Next base: position 23,073 of record SNQJ01S0122202.1, on the reverse strand, counting down.
CATGTTTACAAAGAAAAATTACTTTTATGAAATGTTTTATTTTCATTTATTTTATTGATAACATTATAATAATTGTTCATAATTACATTTATAATTGTTATATTTATGAGAAGTGATGGTACAAATATCTTCCATATTGGGATGTTCCTTTTTTTTCAATTATTATATTGGGATGACTTATGCTAAGTGTTATATTAGACTATAAAATGCACCTCACTTTATATTGATGATGATGATGATGATGATTAACGTCCACTAAGACCTAGTTGGTCTATCGGACCTTAAGACGGTAAGTGTTTACTTGTGATTCTTTAGAATTTTGTTTCTGTGCTTGAAAAGCATTAAGAGAAGCTTTCCAAGATCACCATACTTTTGTTAAGTTAATAGGTTAGGAAGGTTGGTAGTGTAATCAATATTTTGAAAATGAGATCTAATATGGGTATAGGCTGGACAATCTAAGAGAAAGTGCTTTTCATATTCAACCTTCTTAGTGTCACAAAGGTTACACATTCTTTCATCCTATGGCGTTTTAGGAATTGACCAATGCACAGTTTCACTATGGAGCTCGTGAGAATTTGTTCTTATCTTAGCAATGCTTATTTTTTTCTTTACACTTGGAAAAACAGATAGATAATTTTGATCTTCTAGGTTAGGTTTGATTACATCTTTATAATACCTTAAATTTTTTTTTCCTCTAACTCTTTATCACACCAAATTTTTTCCTTAAATTTTGATTTAACATTTTTTTTAATAGTATCTTTATTCTGCAAAATGGTTTCTTCCATGATTCCCCAATAGTTTAGCCAAGACCGGGCATCTTTATGCCATCCTCGCTTGAGTCGATGTTGGTTATGACTTGATTTTGAAGCAATTTTAGGTAGCCTCTTGTCTTCCATGTTGTTTAACTTGTTCTTATACATTAGGCATCTAGTCATAGCCATGCTCTCAATGGGGGAGAGGCATGTTTCTACGAGGAGGATGGGATATGGAATATTTCCTTTAATTTTGAGATTATAGGTTATAAAATTCTTTTGTATTTGCTCTATCTTTCTCCAGAATTCACGAGAGATACTACAACCCTAGACTTCACATCCATAAAGAATAACAAGTGTAAAAAGAGTCTCAAATAGGAGTTTCTTCTTATCCCAAATCCAAAGATCAGTTGATTTACAATTGTTTTCAAGCCTATAATAAGCTTTCCATCCCCCAATAATCCTTTTCTCAATGCTATAATTCCAATTGAGCTTGTGGTGAATATCAATTCCAAGATATTTGTATGAAGTCACTTCCTCCAAGTTGTTGTTGTCATATACAAGAGTATCATAAGGGATCTTATTGGATTTAATAATCATGACCTTAGTCTTATCAATATTAACAGTCATACCCATATTGGAACAAAATTCCTTGAGGATTCTTAGTTGGTTTTCAAGATCATGGGGGATCCTTGCCATAAGAATGATATCATCAGCATAAAGAAGAAGATTGATGACTATACCAGTGAGAGTAGGGCCGACACAACCTACTTTTTCCAAGCATTCTTCTAACTTATCAATGTATATGCCAAAAGGGGTAGGGGACAAGGGACAACCTTGCTTGACTCTGATATTGTAGTTAATCTCTTTTGACCAGCCCTCAGTGTTTTTAAACTTAGCAATAACGTTCTCATACATCCTTATTGCAGCAACCCTCAACTTTAGAGGCACTTTTATCTCTTCCAACCTCTTCCAAAGGTTTTTCCTAGGAACGATGTCAAAAGCTTTTCTAAAGTCAACAAAACAACAAAAAAGATTGGTTTTAGTATTGCAAAACTCCTTTGCAATGATCCTAAAGGTAATAAGATGGTCCATAGTTGAATGATATCTCCTAAACCCAGCTTGGCCTTTATCTCTTTTACTGTGACTTTCTAGCCAAATGCTAATCTTCTTTTCCAAAATAATTCCATAAAGCTTGGCTAAAATCGGGCTAATCATAATGGTCCTATAATTAGAGGGAATTTTTTTATCCCCATTTTTTAAAATAGGAACAATGAGGCTTTGCATACAGGGTTTAGGGAAGCCCTTCTTGACTGCTAAGTTGAAGAGCTTGTGTATGTGAAGGATAAGGATTGGCCCTCCGATTTTAAAAATTTCATCTTGGTAGCCTTAAATGTCCTTAGCTTTCCCATTTGTGAGTCGCTTAACCCCGAACTCTATGTCATCTAAAGAAAAAAATTCTTCCTTTGTAGGGACAATAGGAATGGTGTCCATGGCATTAGGGAACTTGTAAAGATTTTTAAGGTAGGAATTCCAGTCCGTTAAGGGAATCCTATTATTTTCTTTAGTATTGCGCTTTAGAATTTGGCTCCAGAATTTCTTAGGATCCAACTTGTATAGTTGTGAAAGTTGCTCTTGCCTTTTATTGATATAGTATCTTTTTTTCCTTTTAATTAGGGATTTGTACATATTGATCTTATCGATTTTTAAGGGCTCATTAGAAGCATCCCTAATGGCTTTCCTAGCAATTTTACATCCTTTATCATACCAAGGGTTGGTTTTTCTATTATTCTTTTTATGGGACACCTCGAAAGAGAACTTGTTAATAGAAGTGGAAAGGGTGGTTGTAAAATTATGATAGAGTTCTTCAATGTTGTCCTTATAAGTTAGGAGGTTTAATTTAATATTTAAATCCTTCAAGAAAATGTCAACTTTACTTTTGTCAAAGCGCAAATTCCTTTGATTATCAGAACTCTCTTCAATGGTGCTCCTATGCATGGAGAATTTTCGAGTTAGGGTTAAATGTTTATGATCAAAGTCATGCTCATGGTCATTTAAAAGGTCAAAAGTTGTTATTTGGCTGGAAACAGGGATATCAGATATCACATAATCTACAACACTACTACCTAGCCCATGAATACAATTCATTTGGTTGGATTTTGGCCACTTCATTACTCCATTGCAAATTATTAGGTCTTGAGAGCTGCAGAGCTTGACCAACTCAGTACCAAACAAATTCTCAATTAGGTCTTGAGCTTCTTTTGTAGCTATTAGATGAAACAAAGTCCTCATCTAGCCATAAGGATTATGGTTAGTCATCATAAAAGAGTAGCTTGTTTTAGTTGCAGTCCTGGCATTAAAGTCTCCTGAGGAGGATTATGGTTGGAGTCATCACTTAAAAGAGTAGCTTGTTTAGTTGCAGTCCTAGCATTAAAGTCTCCTAGCAGGAGGATATTACCTTCATTTTTCAAATTATAAATATCTTGTTCTAAATTATTATAGGGACAAATTTTATCTAGGTTATTTTTCTTATAAAAAGTAGAATTAATAGGTGAAAAATAACAAATTGCTATATACATATTCTTAGCATTGGTGTCTGAAATTTCTATCCAAATGTATTGATTAAGAGGGTCAATCTTATGAATTTGAATGTGAGGAGAAATGTTTTTTCTAATATAACAAGCTATGCCTCCTATCCCTCTACGGTGGGAATTTTTGTTCCATGCCGACCACAAGACAAATCCTTCCATGTTAGGGACCTTAGACTCCTCATGCTCCCTAGTTTATTAATATAAAAAAATTAATAAATGTGTTAATAAAATCAAGTATTTTTTTTTTAGCTTTTAGGAAGAAATGTCAATTTTTTAAAAACGATTGTGTTAAAATTTTATTGCAAAAACATAGACATGTATTTTTAAATTATGATACATGTTATATATATATATATATATATATATATATATATAACATTTTATATAAAACATTTATATATTTTGAATCAATAGAAATAGATATATAAATGCATGCAATTTCATCAAAGATGATTATGTGTAAACTATTTAAAAATATTATAAAAATGAAACACAATGAGAAATGATTTGGAAATGATGAATTTAATCAATTGGTTTATGCAATCCCAACCATCACCATTTTTTTGAACACAAAATAAAATTTGACATAAAGTCATTATATAACGTGGACATACGATACTTTCCCTCCCATAATTTTTAATTTTACACAATGTGCATGCATCCCATGACATTAGTGTTATATGTAAATTCCACAATTACTAATATCCATTCTCATAATTTTTGTAATCATGTAATCAAAATAATTTTATTAATGCATATGTCTTATCAAATAACTAATATACAACTATCATCTTCCCTCCACAATTAATCCTAAGAGATCCTTAAATAAGTGATTATTTCCAATTCCCTTTGTGAGCCTATTTGATATTATAGGTCCCTTTGCTTCATGAATAATCCATAAAGGACCAAAATTAAGGGAAAATACATTATTTTTCACATGTGGGACATGTTAGGACCTAATACAATCCCTAGTGTGCAAAGCTTATAATGGCTAGGTTCATTATTAATATATAAAAATATAAAATATCAATAAAACTCAATAAATAAAATAAACAAAAGTCCATGTGTAGAAGTTATAGAGAGCTTAGTCCTCGTCTTTGACGTAATGATTGTAACATGCAAACAACCATTTTATAAAACTAATGTCGAATCAAGCAATACATTTACATTAGTTCCATTGAAAATCAAAAAATATAATTACTCAATCATCTTTTTCTTACGTCCCAAAGGGATTGTTATCGCACAATCTATACTTTTCCCAAAGCCAAAGGTGAATAAGGGAGATTGGCATAACAATGGGATAACCTATCACTATCACCTCAATAGGATATCCCTTTCTTTTAGGAGTAGGAGGGAAACTACCCCAAGGGAGACGTCCCTAGTGACCTAAAGGGATGGTGAGCTAAAACAAGGATGAAAGTACCCCTTCTCACTGGTCACTCAATCAAAATGTAATGCTAGGTTTATGTCTCAAAGGAATGAAGAAAATGTAGAGGATGAAGTGTACCTGCCCGAAACAATACAACATAGCATATATATGGTAGTTTTAAATACAAAAATTATATTAAAGATTCAAGAGACATTAAACCAATGAAATATATGCTAGATGCTATAAAATTACAACAATGGGTAAGTCTACAATAGAAATTAGTAATGTGCAACAACTGCAAAAAATACTCTTTGGAAATGCTCTTTAAGATAATGAAAATATAGCATTTAGTGTATAGAATGATAGTAACTTGTCATGAACAAATTCTGAAGTGATTAGCTAGTAATAAATGTTGAGTATGCAGAAAATTTGTTGCTCTAATATGGCTGTAGCAAACACTTTTAACAACAACAATGAAATTAGTTTTCTAAGCTAGGTTAGTGTTAGTGTTGGTTGGTAAAATCTTAAGATTTTAAGGTTTAAATGTTTGTTTGATCAACTAATCAAAGAGAGAAGAGACTAGTGTCTTTAAGGGTTATGGAGTCAAAAGTTTTAGCACAAATTAATTGGAGAAACAATAATGATTATGTTTGTCTAAGAGGATAAAGTGGATCTTTGGGGAGTAGCACCTTAAGTCCTATAAGAACCAAATTTTAGGGAGGTGAGCTAGAGAGTAGGCACTTCTAGGCCCTAGTGCCTTCCTCCTCCTTAAACTATTGAAATATTATTGAATGCAATAACATCTAGACAAGGCTTATAAAGTGTTATCACTTTAGGGTTCTAGAATCTTGTCTAGGTTGGATCACCTTAACAAAGTTTAGCAAGTGAAGAGAAAAGAAGAAGCACCTTATGTTCTTTACTCCTAGGGTTTGTCAAGAAAGCTATTTCATAATCTTTAACATGAATAATAAAATATACCATAACATTTAACATAAATGAGAATTGCATATTTACTTACTTCACCAAGAATAAGAAAGAAATAAAACCCTATATTTCCAAGTAACTTCACCAAAAATGATCCAAGATGCAATAATTTAGCCTCCAAGACAAGTGTGTCTCACTATTTCAACCAATAAACCCTAAAAAAAGGGCACCAATTTCAATCATCTCTCTTCAATGGGAAAGTTGTGATGAAAAATATATGTCACTTTGGTGTATTTATACCAAAATTTGACCAAAAATTAACTTTTATTCAAAAATACAGGGCCGACCTTCCAAATTTTCCCTTAAATTTACATAAAATGTCTCAAAAAAAGGTGATGCCAACCCTTTTAGGGTGACATTAGGTCTCCTCAAGGAGATTTTGGGATGTAGTAACATGGTGCTAGGCCTCCAAAGGCCTTGATTTCTGCCCACTCGTGCCACCACCATTCTCAAGGAACCTTGTTGTCTTGGACTAGAAGGATGATGTATTAGCCTCCAAAGGCTAGCTTCCTAGTGCATGGAGGATTGAATCCCTCCCCCTAGGCCTGCCAAAGTGCCTCCAAGTGAAACAACCTCTTCCTTCATCACAAAAGTTGGTCATCATTGTCTTGCCCCAAGCTTGGGGTCTCAACATCATCCCTGGGATTCAAGCCCTCATGAAGGTCCAAACTAGTCATCTCCTCATGAATACATGTTCACTGGGCAAGGTCCTCCAAAGAAAAACATGTACGCCCTCCAGGGGTTCAAGAATCACAAGTATCATAACAAGTAAGCCAAATATAATAATCAAAACACCTGAACATGTGCATCAAACCCCCCTTTTCAAACCAAACAAATGGTCAAGGATGTTATACAATTTGTCAAATTCAGGTTTGGGAACAGTCTCAAGGTTCCGTATTGGGTCAATCGCTCCAAGTTCCAGGGTCTTTCCTAGGTGGAACCTATCCCAGTCATGTGTGTACGTGAGATGGTGTGGGATGAACTTTTGGGCACGGGGTTCATGACATACAAGGGTTTGTATTTTCTTACCTATGGGTTCCTTTGTAGAGGGTGATCTTCCCTTTGTCCTCAATGTAATTTTTCCAAGCCCATTTATCTTCGATTTTATTCTTCTTAGCTTTTTCTTTATTTTTTCTTTCATGTTTCAAGGAATTAGTTAGAGGCCATTGTCTTGGTTTGGTGTCCAAGTACAACAATGTCATTCACAAATACCTTGTGGAAATGAGAAGGCTAGCTCGTTATGAGACCCACTTTCATTTAGTCATGCAACTAAGAGCCACTACCCTGGCTTGGTGACCAGATGATGGTAATGTCATACCGCTAAATACCTATGATCATGATAGGTTATGTTGAGAACTCAACACACCCTAAAAGCCTTGTGAAATTTTATCACTTTTTGGGTACCACTTGTTTTCTTTCACTGTCTAAATTGAGTTCATTTTGGGGGATGGTTTATTTTTTGTTTTCTTTCATGACTCTTATCAACCAAGTCGGGTTTGTTTGAAATTTTTAAATGAAACCTAGTTTCTAAAAGAACTTGACATCCTAACTACGAATCTACAGTTAACATTGTGACTGGCGCGCTTGTGTTCAACATCGGTAAAATTCAAGCAAGTAAAGTGGCCACATAGTTACACAAATTGTCGATCTCTGATGCATCATCAGTTTCGGTAGAAGGCATGGTTGGTTTTTGTAAGTTATTCACCACAAAAATTTAGGAGATAGTCGACCCCATCATCGACGACAAAGTACGGGAGGAATCGACATTGACAAAAGCCATAAAGAAATCACCGATAGCCTACGACCAATGTGCCTACTCAGGGTCGGGGAAAATCTAAAAGGATTAAAACAATCGATTTTTTATGCATTAAAGAAATCGTCGATCGTCGATCCCTGATACACTTTCAATATCGGGAATTTTTCGAGAGAGTCGATCCGGGACCACTTGGGTAGGTTCATCACCGATCCTTGATACTTTTTGGTGTCGGTAAGATAGGATCAGGTTTTAGAACGTGTAGCTTAAGGAAAGTCCCGATTTTGATTAACATGAGTAAATGAAGACGTCCGTCTCGAGTGCCATGTGTATTTTTCACGTAGGGGTGTCACACGACCTGGTTTCGTCCCGAGTCATATTAAGGTTCCATGTGTCCTATGACACCTCCTAGTCATCTTTGCCATGTCATCTCTGTATGGAAAGATCGATCGGCTTCAAATTTTTTGCAAGAATATATCAATGAAAGTGTTCAAAGCAGATTCCCAACCCTCGACTCACCAACTGGACTGGTGAAATGATGGGATGTTTTCGACATAAGATACGATCAAATTCTGAAATTTAATAGACCAGTTAATACTTCATCCCGCATTTGTTGCTACCTCGTGCGCCAATTGAACAACATCAATTTGAAATGGTCGATAGGCCATGTTACGACTCGCGCCCGCGTCGTGAACCCACGATCGAATTTAATTTTAAACATCTTTGAATATCCGGTGGCATATTTAATAGAACTACACTCATAACCCAAAATGAATGGTTGATGTGACAAGGTAAGTTCATCCCTGATTAAATATCTAGAATGGTTTTGAACAATTTCATTATGTGCACAAGTTTGAATTCCAGAGCATCCGAAGAAGAAAAGCAAGTGTCTCGAGACTGTGTTGATCCTCAGATTATCAAAACGAGGTTAAACAAGTTGCAGAGGTATTTGTTCAAGTTTGTCAATTTGATGATCGTGATTTATATATGCATCTGATTTATTACACAGTCTCTAACTATGTTCTAGTTGCAGGTAAAATGTCATCGAGGAAGCCAAACACCAGACGCTCATCGAGAGAACCCAAGCTAAAGGAAGTTGAAACAGGTGAAGGTTCTTCTCCTGGTATAGCGAGGAAGTTAGAGTACATTCCCAGGGCAGAGCCGGTCATAAAAACCTCAACAAAGAAAATTGTTGTCCAACATCGAATGAATGATGCCTTTTCACTACAGGTATACCTAATTTCCAAGAAGACACCCTTATGGCACTATCCACCTACAAGGACGTCGAAAGGTGGTATGAGAAGGATCACCAGGCAGTAGAAAGGATTGATTACACTAGCGCAGTTCAAAAGGGTCGAGATGCTGAAGAGCATAACATTCAGGTGTTGAGAGACAACAACATAGTTCCAATTAGGAAAGCAGTTGAATACTGGGTGAAAATGGCCCAGGAAACTCAGCGGGAGATTCAGAAGAAATGGGTCGATTTTGAAAAGTTTCACGAAAAGATTAATCGGGAGATGAAAGACATCAGCCTCCTAGAATTCGACTCACCCAAGGACTTTGTTGATCTACATGACATAGTCAAGAAACATGCAGAACAAGACTCGGCATGGACGACAGGGATAACAAAGGTGGTGAGCATGGCATCAGGTCAAGTACAATAGTTCATGGAGTGCTCGATCAAGGCTCAAGCAGTTTTGCAACAGTTAAGTGTTAAAATAGTCAAGTACAGAGCACGAGCAGTAGAAGTGAAATAAATTCTTTCAGCCCCGATGGACCAGCGCAGGTTCCCGTATGCCAACACATGCGAGGAATTCTTTGTCAAGTGGTCCGAGTATGAGAAGAGTCATCCACTTGAGTAAAACTATTTGATTATTCTTAGAGAACAAAGAGATGAAAACGCCATGTGGCGATGTTTTGTTTTACTTAGCTTGCACTCGTAATAGCTATTTTTAGTTAATGATTCATTATAAATAAGAGGATTGACCTTTTAGCAATGGTCGATGGTTTTGGCAAAGATCCTCATTTTTGGAATTGTAAAGAACTATTTCCGAACTACCTTAATTGAGAAGTCATGTTTAGGACCGGAGACAAACTTTTGTTTTTCATCAAAGGCGTTGTGTGATTGGATTTGAGGAGGAATTACTTCCAACTTTATTTCATGAATGGATGATGTAATGAGTAAGAGTTTATGAATCTATTGATAAGTTAGTTGTTTCAACATTTTTTGTAGTTCTTGTCTCTAATGATGAAAGAAAATCGTTGTGTTAATGCGTGATTAATGCTAGATCTAAGGAAACTATTTTTCTTGCCATCATTTTATTACATCTATGTTTTCTTTCGATAATTCTATCTCAGTCAATAATTGAAATACCAGTAAGTTAATGTATTAGTACTAGGCATGTCACATGTGTGAATATCTTTGTCTGCATGCTTGAGCACAAGGGTTATTCCAAGCTCATCCTTCTTCAGTAGTTAAGATCCCCCCTTTTAGAAGCTGGTTTATACCAAGAGACATATTTTAATTAGACCTATCTAATAAAAGAAAAGACAAAAAGAGAACGTTTAAACTGAAGGAGGAACTTTCATAAGAATATATCATGTCAATCACTACATAAATCCCATCGATAATTTGGTCGGATCGAAAGATCTAGAGAACCATTCCACCATCAAACGTTGCAGAGTCTAATTGGGCCTTCGTGGCGGGTTTGGTTTATGTTGTGGAGTTAAAGGGATTTAGGACCCCTCAACAGGCCGACACATGATGAGATCTCCTATCCCCCAACTAACACCTTGAGTATTCATTATCATTCATTTTGTAGGTCCCCGTTTCTACAGAGAAGAATTTCATTTCTTTCTCGGGGATCCTTGGGTGAAGAATCTAAAAGGTGTTATTATTGGATTTTATCTCTTGCCAACTAATTCTACCCTTTGGGCCTTTAGCCCCTTCCTCCCATGAGGTAAGGTACAATCCCTTCTTGGGTCAATACACTCAAAGATCCCAAAAGGTTGGGGATATGGAGGGAATAAAGTGTGGGGAAAGTGACAAGTATGACCGGTAATGGACAATTACTCTTCAAGGAATCCCCCAGTAGCAACCTATTCCTATGGGTAACCAACTTACTAGGACACAATAACACCCACCAGGTCTAAATAAGGCAAAAAGCATAAATTCCAAGCAAATGTCCCGAAATCAAGAAAGATCTTTTGCAACATGTTCAAATGCTTCATATATGAGAGTGACACTTACCATGATACCTGGACTCATTACTTCATGGAGCAAGACCCATTTCCTTCCGGGACAATGCTGGTGTGGTGGATGATGTTGCTAGTGATGCATAGAATACATCAATGAAAAGAAGGGCCCTCTAGGGCTATGCCTTTCCCATACAACTCTCGACACTCCATGCCTAGTACTTGTGGGCCTCGAGACATGATCTCCTTAGTTACCCCTAGTTTGGGGGTAACATGGACGTCTTAAGGTAGACCCAATGCAAGGCATTTTTGACGAGTCGTTGGTGGTCTACAAAATTTATAGTTTATTAACAACTCGTCACCAGGAGACAAACTACGTATCACATGCACAACAACAAATATGGATGCCTTCCTTTTCATAAATAACTCTTTTTCATTGGAGTGTTCCTCAAAGGAACAATTTTCACTAAATAATGAGGCCCTGCAACTATTTATGAACCCTGCAATGTTCCCATGAGTTCGTGGACAATTGTCGATATATAACAAGTTTTTCCTTTTAAAGTTTCCAGGAGCATAACCATTTATGCACATAATATACATGGAAATGTTATGTTTGTATTTGACAATATTCAAGTAATGAGATCAACTATAAAGAGGACCACAAAATGGAATAAGTTCCATTGATTGTTTGGGAGGAACAAATACACTTGAAAGGATAAAAAACCCAAGATTTTCAACATTTATTTTAGACTTGGAAATCATATAACTATTACGACAAAAAGAGAATTTAGTTCCAACATCGAGCATAGGAATGGACGACGACCAAGCACCATACAAAGCTCGGTTGTAATTGGTTTGGTATTTACTTAGTAGATGGATAGGAAGAGGGAAGTCATCGCTGCCTTCCAACAATTAAATATACTTTGGTGTGTACTTGGACATTTTTGCTATTAGCTCATACATTTTTTTTTATCTCCTAGTAGTGATGTTTTGGGTAGTATTGATATCATACTTTGGCTTAGTATAAAAACTCTCCATTGACTCAACAAAAGGATATGGGTTGGTCAATTTTGGAGGAAACATAGTTGATATGGCTTCCAAATTTTCAAAAAAGGAGCACATCGAATTATTCCTATGAGTATTTTCTATATCACCTATTAGATTATTGAACGTTGTGGGAGGTATTAGACCATCAACTTTGGGTAGTCAAACATTAATATAATGAGACAATGTGACACGTCGAGGGTTTTTCTTCAACCCTTTAAATTTTGAACAACCACATACCACTGGTGTGTCATAAAAAAGATCAAATTCATGGTTTAATATTGTTGACCCAGACTGCAGGTTACTGGAAGATGGCATGTTACAATTGATAGGGTAAAGTAACTATCCATTTTCATAAAAAAAAAATCTTTAGTATCTTTCTCCTGATAAGAGCTTACGAAATTTTTTCACGAGTGGAATATCTTGCTCATCCACACTCGATCCCAATTTATGATCCTACAAAATTCAATGAACAATTATTCAAATGCATGTGCATAAATGGCATAAATTCAATAAGATAATGAATTACAAATAAAATATAGACTTACTTCAAATGATGTGGGAGAATGATCGAAAATCGGATTCAGAAGCCTGTCAGGGCATGAAAAATGCTAAAAAATGAAAGTGTTCGAAATCCGACGAAACCAACATCATTGCGTCCGTCTCGTCTTCCTGATTCCAGTGGTATAATTTTTTTGTCAAACGGAGTCCGTATTGAGAAGATATCGCATTCTGTCCGCCAAGCCAAACAGGCAAAATTTTTGGATGCTGACTGTACCTGTCCGTACAGTCCGTACAGGACACGTGTTAGTCCGTACAGGACATGTGGCAGGTCCGTATAGGACACGTGGTAGCACCAGGAGATGACACGTGGCAGGTCCGTACAGGACACGTGGCAGCCTCAGGCAGTGACACGTGTCAGGCAGATTTGGCATTTTTGGTGTACGGTTGGACCAATCCCGAGGTGACACGTGTCACCACTGAAAGGGTGACACGTGGCACGGGATGACGTCAGAAACTTACGTGGCTCGGATGATGTGGCGTACGGAGGATGACATGGCTCGGATGATGTGGCGACCGTACGATGACGTGGCAAGGTGACTGGGCATACGACATGTGATGATGTGGACCAATAGATGGTTGACACGTGGCATTCATCAAGTGGATGGAAAGGTGCCACGTGGCCCAGTCACGGGCTGCCACGTGGCACCCCAGTTTTTGTCAATTTGGTCTATGTCAAAAGTTATGGAGTCCGGGGGATTCGAACCCCGGACCTCCCCAACCGGCTACGTCTTTATAAAGTCCGCCAACCACTATGCCAAACATTATTTCTTATAAAATATATGTAAAAAAATATATAAGAGTTCATTTTACGTATTGATTGGCGCAGGGTTATGTTAAGCCCGCGGTCTTGTGGTTATGCCATGTGACCACGACAAGGGGAACGCGTGGATGAAAAGGGGCTAAAGCCCGTTTTAATAACCATATTATAGTTTATAAAGTGGGTTTTTAACCACTTTTGGGTTTTTAATATTAATTAGCCCATTTTTAATGTAATTAACTCATTTTTGGGAGTTATTGGGCATTTTTGGAGCCTAAATTCGTGGAGGAAGTTGGAGATGGATAACCAAATTCTCAACTATTTAACCAAGGCCATTTTGAGGCCATGGGGACAGCTTTGGAGAGAAATCAGAGAAGAGATGCTGAGAGGAAGCCAAGTCAAAGCCAGTTTGAGGCAGGGAAGCCATTGAGGAGGAGATGTTGTCGGACGATTTCTGAGAACTCCGGACATCCGTTTCGCGTGCCGTAAGTTGTGCATGGTTCTAGAGATCTGGGCGAACATGACCAGATCAGTCTTGAAGCCATTCGACATTGTAATGATGTACCATTGAGCTTTCGAAAAGAAATAAAGAAGCCTCCCCCACAGAGAAAAGGCCCGAAGACGTAGGCAAAGTTGTGCCGAACTCCGTTATCAACCTGTGCATTATGGTTTGCTGTTTTTCATTGCATTTCAGATCTGCAAATATGTTAATGGTTGTATAATTCATTTTCT
>SNQJ01S0122200.1:11424-38343 GCA_010110895.2 Picea sitchensis | reverse complement strand
AAGTTCTGTGTGGATAAATAATGATCTCACTATTTCATGCATAACAATGACCTTAGTATGGCTCTTCAAAATGCAATCCCTAAACTACTTTATGACATTAACTACAACATTGCTTCTCAATGGATGGGTAATTCAACTTAGCCACTTGTAACCCAATGCTAATGAATGAAATTGGAAACTCACTTCCTTCTTCATCTTTTTGCATGAATATGAAAACTAAGGATCGATCTAATGCCAAAGTGTAAATGAAAAAATCCTTCTTATAATTGGGACTACTTAAGGCTGTGGAAACGACAATAACTACTTTCATTTTTTTGAAGATTCCTCTTTCAACCTCATTCTATTGGAAGACATATTCTTTCTTGATAAAATATTTTGTAAATACTTGATGATTTCAGTGAAATAAGAGATGAATCACCTTACAAAATTGATTTTCCTAAACAATGATTGCATAACCTTCTTGGTATGCGATATAGTAATATGTGTTATAGATTTTGTATATTTTGGGTCAATAAATATGCCTTCCTATGAAATAATGTGTCTTAACAACTTCCCTTTGGTAACGATGAAGACACACTTCTTGGGATTCAAAGAGATCCCATATTTCCTGCATCTGTCAAATATTTGTTTTAGATGTTGTAGGTGGTCCGAGATTTTCTTAGAAAATCCCATGATGCCATCCATGTAGATGGCTATGCTGTAGTTGATAAATCCTCTAAACACAATGTCCATTGTGTGTTGGAAGGTAGCCCTTACATTCATTATCTTGAACAATATTATTTTGTAAGCATATGTTCCCCATTTGTATATAAAAGTAGTTTTCAATCTATCTTGATTCAAAACTAGAACTTAATTATAGCTAGATAAAAAGTCTAATAGTGACATAATCTTAGATCCAATTACCAAATTTAAAACCTATTCCATAGGAGGCATAATGTAGTTATCATTTTTCAATGCTCTGTTCAAGTTTCTTAAATCGATACAGAGCCTTATCTTGCCATTGTATTTTCTAATTGGGACTTTGATACATGAAGAATGGAGAAAATGAAAAATGATTTTCACATCCAACAATTTCAATTCCTTTTGGATTAACAATTCATGTGAAGGGTGGATTTTTGAAAGATTCTACTGAAAGGGCCTCGTGTCAGGATTCAAGGGTATCACATGGTGAATGATCCTAGTATTATAAATATTTAAATATTTATACATCCTAGTGAACATGTCTCTATATTGCTTAAACAATGTTATGTTTGCTTGCCACTTAGCGTTAGTGCAACAAGAACTAGTCTTAGTATCATTTTCAGTGCTAAGATTGATAACCTCATATTATAAAAAATAACTATTCATTTTAACATTTGTGTCTTCCTTGAAACGATCTTGTAATTCAAACAACCAGTGTAGCCACATTCTTTGTGATTTTACTAGTCTTCAGGTTAACCATCCCATTTTTGCAATCATTCAAGGCTTTTGCATGTTCTTTGTCATTGAAAATTGCATCTTTATATGTGTTCTCATTGGTTAAAAAATCTATGATATGTTGATCTTCATTGAAAACCCTCCAATTTGTAATGTCATTTGGAACCAAAGACTTGATGACAAGTTCAATAGAAAATTTATTAGTGAGAAAATATTCCAATGGAGTGAGAGGAGAATTGGAATTAGCTAAAGCATCAACTTGTAAATTCTCTTTACAGGGAATGAAATCATTGTTAAAATCTTCAAATTGAGAAATCAAATTCCATACTTCTTCTTGATAACTTTTAAAATGAGGCAAACTAAAATGTATTGAATTTTTAATGTACCTCACTATTATCTTAGAGTCACAAAAATGGTTAAACATTTAACACTAATCTCAATGGCCTTATTGAGACATAATATTAAGGACTTGTGCTCAGTTGTGTTATTGGTGCACTCAAATTCAAGTCTACAAGAAACTAGGGTATGTTTACCATTTTGATAAACAAGTAAGCAAATTGCACCTGGACCTTCTTGAGGCTTGGAACCATAAAAAATTTGCCAAATGTTAGGTTCTATGATTGTGTTAGAATTAATACCACTATATATATCTACTATGATACATTGAGAATCAATATGTTGTGCCAAGGAGATAACATTGGATTGATTATTTGATAAGGAGGGTGAATAAAAAAAATAATTTCCCAAACCACTCACCAAAAACATGACCAGCTCATTTGTTTCTTCAAGCTATGTAACCATGTATTTCATGTGGTTCTCTCGATCGATTCTTATTTGGTTTAGTCTTTCTTTCCACGGAAATCACAAGTGAGACCCGCCAATTACAAAATACCCTTGGAGTTTATGTGACTAGGCTCTGCTCAACAAAATACCATAAGCTTCCCAAATATCAACAACACCAATATCGATAATTTGATGAACTTGTAGATTGGAAGCAACTCTAATCAGGACATATTTCATTGCACCCATAACTTTTACCTTCGATATATCTAGTTGAATGATGTGCATAGATGAATTGATGGGTTTTGCATTTAACTTGTTGCATAATGAGTATGGCATAAAATTCGACGATGCTCATGAATGAGTCAATCAATTTTGCACATTATTATTAAAAATATTGAAAGTTAAAATAAATGGTGAGGTTTAAGGCTTGGACTTCTTCACAATGACTAGATTTACCACCGCTTTTTTCTTTGCAATTATTGAATCGCTCAAAGTTTTCAATCATAATTCTTGATTTTGTTTAATATTGAATAAAACATACAAGGAAACATTAGCCTTAATATTTTTCATATCATTGATGATATTATAATCCATTTCCATTGTCGGTGAAGAAGTGGTAGAAGATGCCAAAGGAACAATAGAAAATGATTTAGCAATGACAATTTATGTAATCTCCCCCATAAAAACACATGACAACTTGGAAAAGGATTCAAAAGTAGAATATTAACATGACCAAACATGGAATGAGACTCATTGATTGAAGAAGTGTGTCCTCTATATTCAAGTCGTACAAATATACATTGTACCAAGGCATGACCAATTTAGTTGCAAGTGCATCATTATGTACATATAAACTATAAACTACCTACTATGAACCATTTACATATGAATTTATCAGTCTTTACACTACCTAAAAAATGTAAAAAGTAAACACGTATGAGAAGTGATGGAATATTGAACTATTCTTGAATGGAACTATTTGTAATGGTCCGTATTAGATCATTATATAATTTGTCATCTATCTTGGCACTTTCTGGGTGAAAAAAATTGGAGGAATCAACTTGCAGATGCATTTTGGTGGGACGTTACAATTTGGAAAATTGGGTCCAAAAAACCATTCGAAAGATTCTGGAACCATTTTGAGGCATCAAACGACTTTTTTTGGGGTCCAAACTTACCCTCCAGGAAGATCCCATTTTATACACACTAGGATCTTTCCAATGGTGCAAGAATGGCCTCAATCGGAGTTCGTATGCAAAATTTATGCCTCTCGCAAGTTGATCTACTGTGTTTATCACCATGGTACGAGTGGATGCCACGTTAGCCCCCATTACTCAAAACGTGTGGGGATAGCCATGTGTGGAATTTCAAGAAGACTCTAGAAGTTCCAAACCTTATCACTAATTGAGGGTTGAGGAAGTTAAAACCCTAACACTAGACGACTATTGGGCTATGTTAAATATCGAGCTAGTAGGAGGAAAAAGGGTTCCATTATTTGGTATTGTACGTGTTCCATAGTTGAGCAGAGCATCCAAGGAGTGGTATTTTGAGAGCATATTAGAGGAGGTAGGAGATTTTTTAGCAACCATTCATGCCACAATTTCAAAGGTAACTCCATAGTGAGTGCCTCTTTCTTTGTACTTTCTTTCCTTAACTGAAGAAAATAAAGCATAGCACAAGCCTCACCTTCTAGCTAGGTTTTCTCCTGTATTTGGTTTCCCAGGATACATATTGTGTTTAATTGTGTGGATGGTGTGTATATTTTTTACTATTCTTTCATTTTCATATTCAGTTAATTTCATAAATTCAAGCAAAGCTAGTAATTAACTGATCTGGGATCTAAAGAAATAAACCACAAAAATCTAAGATTTCAGAATAGATAAGATTTTTTGTGACAATCTGTTCTAATGGAATATCCATGACAATTTACATATCATATTAGTGACAAAGAAATTTTCTTTGGGATATCTTTGGAAAGTTGGAGGATTTAGTAATTGGTTTTAGAAAAAAAATTGTGGAACCCTAGAAATGGCGGATGAGCATGTTCACAACAACCCTAGAGATCCAGCAAAAGAGAGATTTGTGAGGATAGAAGAGAAAGTAGCCAACATCTCTCGTAATATATCCCTCCTCATGGTGGCTCTAGCAAGCACACTTAGACTGTTCGGAGAGGTTGGAGGTTCTAACTCAGAGATCATATCAGAGGGGAAATCAGGGGATAATGAAAACCTATAAAAGGAGTCAAGGAAAGAGCCCGAGAAAAAGAAAACAAGTTCCCATGCCATTATCCATTCACATTGTTGATTTAAAATGGAAGTGAAAGTGGATATCAAGCCATACCAAGGTGATATTGATGCATTAAAGTTGAATCATTAGTTGCAACAGTTAGAGATCTATTTTTGTGTTCACAATATAGATGAGGATTAAAATATTTCATTTGACCGACTAAAATTAGAGGGCCATGCATACATATAGTGGGAAAGACACACAAAGACACTTAGGCTAGAGGAGATCCACCAATAACTAAGTGGGAAGATTTCAAAACCCTCATTAAATCCAAGTTCTACCCTATTGGGTATGTAGAGGACCAATGGATATATTGTCATTAGTTCAGGAAAAATCAGGGGTAGATTGTGCAAGAGTACACCACTGAATTCGGAAATATGGGATATCATGTTGGGTATCTCACCCAAGAACCCATATGTACTCCTCAAGTATCTAGGGGGTCTACACAATCATTTGCAGAAGCAAGTGATTCTCTTCAATCCCAAGACAATTGATGAGGCTTATGTGCAAGCATAGTATCTATAAAATATAGGCCAGAAGAAAGGACAACTAAGTGGTTCCAAATAGAAAGAGTGCCAAGATGCTTCCAAGGAGGGAAAAAAGAAGTGGAAAGGGAAATACAAGAAGATGATAACCACTACACATCAATGCAAGGATCCAAGTAACCACTATATCATTGGTCACACTGAGGAAAGTTGTTGGAAATTACATCTAGAGATGAACCATAAGAACCGTAAGAAGGATGCCAAGAAGAAGAACCTTCTAGTCACAGATTCAAGCAATCAGGTAGAGAGCTGCTCAAATGTGGATGAGAGTATTGTCTTCTTCAATGCAAAAGGAGGTGAATATGAGTAGCCTTCATCAAAAGGAAGATAAGGAGATGAAAAAACTCTTCCATATCAAGATCTAGGTCAAGAATACCAAGGTAGATGATCTATTTGATTTTGGTTCATAGGTGAATCTCATAGCAGCCAATTCGGTTAACAAGCTTGGGTTGGAGGTTCATGATCATCCTAGCCCATATCCATTGGGGTGGGTAAAAAAGGATGCAAATATCAAGGTCACGAAACAATGTACTATCAAATTTGTTGTAAGTGCATATTTTATTGATGAAGTGAAGTTAGATGTAATACCCCTTGACATGTGTGGTGTAGTTTTTGGAAGCCCCTACATCTATACGAGGGATGCGATCTTCACATGGAAGGAAAAATAGTACCATATGTTCAAGGATGTGAAGTTTCTCATCATCAATGTGCATAAATGTAAATCAAAGATCTCACTGGTAAGTGCGAACCAAGCTAAAAAGTTGATTAGTTCAAGTAAGAATTATGTTTTGCTTTTCTTATGAGAGAATTGGCCAGGTGATGAATCAATAAGAGTAAAGGCATCCATGGAGGGATGTACTAAAAATAAGAAACAATAGTTGGAGGATTTTTTGTAGGCATGAAGAGGAGTGTTCCAGGATCCTAAAGGACTGTCACCTAAGAGGGTAGTGGAGCATGCGATACAATTGTTTCCTGACTCCCCATTACTAAATATTGGGTTGTATAGACAATCTATTCTAGAAGTAGATGAAGTGAAGAAATAGTTGCAGTAGTTGCTGGAGCTGGGAGTGATTTGACCAAGCACCTCACCTTGTGGGTGACCTATCATTATAGTACCCAAGAATGATGGGACTTGGTGAATGTGTATCAACTACAGATCTTTGAACAAGATTACACTTAGAATCAGTACCCTCTACCCAGGATTGATGATTTGTTATATCAATTGCAACAAACCAAGTACTTCACCAAGTTGGATCTCAAATCGGGATACCACCAAGTATGCATCAAAGAAGAAGATAACTAGAAGACTGTCTTCAAGACAAGGAATTTTTTTTATGAATGGTTTGTCATGCCATCTGGTTTATGTAATTCATTTTCTACATTTATGAGGCTGGTGAATGATGTACTACGCCCATATTTAGATTCATTTGTTACAGTGTATTTGGATGATATATTTGTTTATAGGTCTACATGGGAGGAGCACATCTCACATCTCATGCAAGTCTTAAAGACCCTGGAAAAGCACTAACTACTGGCTAACCTCAAAAAATATAAGTTTTCTCAGTAGTCATTGGTGTATTTGGAGCATGTGATTGGTGGAGGGGAGCTAAAGACAGATCCCACAAATATGGAGGCCATCTTAAAATGGAAAATTCCTACCAATGTCACTGAAGTTAGGATATTTTTTAGGTCAACACATTACCTATGGAAGTTCATAGTGTCCTTTTCAATGGTAGTTGCACCACTCCACACCATAACAATGAGCAGTAAGAGTTTCCAGTGTGTAAAGAACTAACTGAAAGATTTCGATGAACTAAAATTAAATATCAGTCAAGTACTAGTTCTCACATTTCCAAACTTGCATAAGCCCTTCAAAGTGGAGACAGATGCAAGTGGGTAGCTATGGGAGTAGTTTTGGTGCAAGGAGGTAAGCTAATATGTTTTCATTTCGATATGTTTCATGGGGGAGTCTTAAACTACCCCACTTATGATAAGGAACTGTATGCCCTGGTTCAAGTTGTTGAGAAGTGGAAGCACTATATGATGGGAAAGGAAACCATTATCCACATAGATCATCAATCACTACAATATTTGCAGGCCTAGAGCAAGCTTCAACAAACTAGACATTACAAGTGGATGGGGGTTTTGCAAAAATTTCATCTAGTCATCAAATATAAGAATGATTACACTAATAATTTATCAGATGTGCTTTCAAGACTACCCACATCAAATATTACAACTTTGGTAACTCTTATGCACACATAGCCTTTTACCCATGATGCATACAAAGAGGCATACATAGAATATGAAGACTTCAAGGAGGTGTTTCAATAACTACAGGGCCAAATTCATGTAGAAGAAGGTGACAGTAAGGATTGATATCATTACCAGAATGGGTTACTCTACATGCTAGACAAGATTTCTGTTCCTAAAGGTGAAAGATTGCATCTTAACAAAGAGGCTCACACCTCTAAAGTTGTAGGATATTTTGGTGTTGAGAAGACAATTGCTAACTTACAAAGGTATGTGTATTGGCCCAGAATCCAAGAATATGCAACACTGTATATTAGAGGATGTATACTTTGTTGTACCAGAAAGCCCAATAATAGAAAGAAAGGTCCATACCATCCCTTTCCTGTACCTAATCAACATTGGGAAATCATTTCCATAGATTTTTTGGGAAGTTTAGAAACAACCAGGAAGGACATGACTGCTTTTTTATGGTAGTTGAAAAATTCAATAAGATGTGCATTGTTATGCCTTGTTAAAAGACCATTAGAGGACAAAAAACAACAAACCTGTTCTTTGAACAGGTATGGGTGCACTTTGGGACACTATGGAGCATCATCTTGAACATGGATACCATATTTCTTAGTGCCTTTTGGAATACACTTTGGGAGAATATGGGCATGAAGTTGAAGAGATCTACAACATTCCATCCATAGACAAATGGGAAAACATAAGTAGTCAACATGAATTTGGTGCAACTTTTGATGGGTTACAATCAGAAGCATCGAAATAACTGATATGAAAATATGATCTATATTCAACACTCTTATAACAAATCAATCCACACTTCTATTGGTAAGTCCCCTTTTGAAACTTGTTTTGGGTATTTGTTGCCTTTTCCCTTGGATGTTGTTTATGGGCAATAAGGAGGATCAAGGGAAGACACCACGATATAAGCTTTAAAAGTAGAGAATTTTGTCGAAAAGATTAGGGAGATTCATTTGCAAGTACAAGAGACACTAACGAAGTCATAGGAAAGGTACAAGGCATGACATGATCAACACATAACAAAAAAATCATTCAAAGTAGGAGATAGAGTTCGGTGAAAGTTGAACAAGGAAAGAATACAAGGTCCTGATAATAATATCAAGGTTATGTTGTATGGACATTTTGAGGTATTGGAGAAGGTGGGAGATAACACCTACAGACTCATCCTACCCCCATACATGTGCATTTACTCAGTAGTGAATGTGGAGAATTTTAAACTCTATGAGCCTTCCATGTTGGATCAGGAGGAGGAGAAGGTCCTACGTACCATAGAGTAATTAACACCAAATGCTTATCCAGAGTTGGAAGAGGACATATTTTTGCAGAAGAGGTTCAAAACTGTAAGACATGGCTAGCACGACCTTTGGAAAATTGGTTTGAAAGGACAACTTCCAAGCAAGGAAAAATGGTACTCAATGGAGAAGGTAGAGGAAACAATTCCTCACCTTATTTAGTAAAACTTTTGGGGACCAAAACACCTCCCAAATGAGGAGGTATGATCCATATTGGATCATTATATAATTATTCATCTATCTCGGTACTTTTTGGGTGGAAAAAATTGGAGGAATAATCTTGCAGAGCCATTTTAGCAGAAGGTCACAATTTGGAAAATTGGGTTCAAAAAACCCTTTGAAATATTACAGAGGCATTTCAAGGAAGAAACCAACATTTGTTTTTGGGTCCAAACCTACTTTATTGGAATATGTATTATTCTACACAACAAGGCCTTTCCAATGGTGCAATAATTGCCTCAATCCGAGTTTGTATGTGAAATTTATGCCTCTCGAAAGTTGACCTACCATGTTTACCACCGTGGTACAAGTGGATTCCACATCATCCCCCATTACTAAAAATGTATGCGGATAGCCACGTGTGAAATTTTAAGAAGATTCTAGAAGGTCCAAACCTTATCACTAATTGAGCATTGAGGAAGTCAAAACCCTAACCCTATAGAACTATTGGGCTATGTTAAATACTAGGCCACTAAGAGGAAAAGGGGTTCTATTCTTTGGTATTGTACTTGTTCCATAGTTGAAAAGAGCATCGAAGGAGTGGTATTTTGAGAGCATATAAGAGGAGGTAGGATATCCTATAGCAGTAGTTCAGGCCACAATGTCAAAGACAACTCCATAGTGAGTGCCTTTAACACACCGGCCCCCTAAACCTCTCTTAGGTTGGTGGGATGTTAAAATTTCTCTTTCTCAACTTATCTCTTATCTATATCTAAGGCCCCGTTTAGCACTCAACACACCCTAAAAAGCCTCTGTCAATTTTTTTCTTTTTTGGGTACCACTTGATCTTTTGCACTATCTGATTCGACTTCATTTCGAGAAATGTTTCGTCTTTTCTTATTCTCATGACTCTCATCACCTATTTAGGTTTGTTTTGAACTAATGAAATCCCATGAATTAAAATTCCTTAACACCTTAATAAAGAATCGACAACCAAAACACTTCACCTGACGCACTCAGATTCGACATTGGAAGGAATTCAAAGAAGGAAACGAACCACTCGAGAAACCTAAGTCGCTGAGTGTCGATCTCTGTCAACATCGACAAAAGGAAGTTTTTGTTTTACATCAAGTATTGCATAAGGATATCTCCGATAGCCAATCCCCCTTCGGCATCGGTAAAAAATGAGGGGAACAAATGTTAACAAAGAAAGAAAAGAGATCATCAATAGCTGATGCCCGATGTTCTTGTCGGAATCGGGGAAAACCTAAAAGGATCGCAACAAACATTCTGACCACACTAAAGGATATTCCCGATCGCCAATCCTCGATGCATTTTTGACATCGAGGCTTTTTCAAGGAAGCTAATAGGAAGAAAGCACTTGATAGGTTTATTGCCGATCGCCAACCCCGGATAATTTTTTGGCATCGACAAGCTAAGGTTTGTTTTAGAACGAATAACTTAAGGAAAGTCCTGACTTCGATTAATACACGCGAATTAGGTCACCGGTCTTTAATGCCACGTGTCTTTACCAGATTGGAGAATCGTACGGTCTAGTTTTACCCCGAGTCATTCTTGGTTCCCTGGGTCCGAGTCACACCTCTGAGTCAAATTTTTCCATGGCAACATTGTACAGTGAAATTGATCGGCGTCGGATATTTTGTAGAAGGACATCAACGAAAATGTTCATAACACATCCCCGATCCCCGATCCACCCACTGAGAGAGCGACACGATGGGATTTTTTAGCATTAGATATGATCGGATTTTGAGCATTTAAGGAGCTAATTAATACCAAATCCTGCATTAGTTGCTACCTCGTGCACCAATCAAAAAAACCATTTAAAGTCATCGATAGAACAAATCACCCCCCGCGCTTTCGCCGTCAACCCATGATGAATTTAAGTTGTAGAGATTCGACAACAAATTTGTTAAAATTTCACTCATCACCCGAATTGAATCGCTGATGCGACACGGTAAGTTCTTTCCTGTTTAAATTCTCTTGAGCCATTGTAAACGAAATCATTCTACGCATCAGGAAATTCCAGATCATGTGAAGGATCAAGATGGGTAATTCGAAGGCTTTGAAGATCCCGTGAGTATCAAAATAACCAGGTTTTAGCAAGCTTCACATGTATTTATCCAAGTCTGCAAATTTTACATGGCTACAATTTATATGTTTTTATCCGATTTTTTTCTTTACACAATATCTGAAAGTTTATTTTAGTTGTAGGAACAATTCTTCCAAGAAAGAAAACCACCAGACGATCACCGAGGACACCGAAGCTGAAAGAACCAGAGGTAGGTGAAGGCTCCTCTCCAGGGGCCACAAAAAATTGGAATACTCTCTGAGGCCAGAACCGGTTATAAAAACAATAATGGAGAAGGTTTTAGTCCAGCCTCCGACCTTTGGAGATATAGACGCAAGCACAGGGTCCAAGATGACACTCCCACATTGGAGATAACTCTTTAACAAGATTAGCCAGGAGGAATACCTGGAAAATGTCCCACACACTGATCCAAATGTAAGAGTGCTCGACGATGAGGTGTTATCGAAAATCCAACGGTCGTACCTACATATGGTGGAAATAAGAATCCCTATTTTTCCCTGTATTGAAGTCCTGAAGTGGCTCATCGACCACACATACACACATAAATGTTTAATCAATGATGACAATGGTGGATGTGTTAGAGTGTTCCTATCGGTAGAAGTTTAGAAATACTACAAACTCAGAGACCCTGAGGAGCGTCTAAATATAGATTTTGTCATGAAGTTCTATGAGTGCCACGATACCAACCGTGTGATGGCCTCATGGTGGAGGGAAGACAAAAATTTCACCAACTGGAGGACTGGCTGGTATGGGACGACCAACTTAAGGGATCCATATATCTATTTTATGGCTCTCATCTGTCGATTATATGGAGAGAAGGATTGCTCCAGATTTTTAGAGGAATGGATTCCCTTGGCTTACATAGTGGCGATCTCCGAGAGAGATTTCAACTGGGGATCGATAATTTCTAAACAATTCAGCATATGTATACAACAGGCTCAGATGCCAAAGGAGGGAGAGACACCATCTTTCTACATGGCTTCATATTTTCTCAATGTCATGTGCACCAGAAACATCTTCACCGACATGAATCTGAGCTAGCATGTCGCAGAGCTCCCAATCCATGTCTACTTCAACATGATATGGGAGAACATGTATAAGAAGTCTTACTCCCTCATCTATGATGAATTCATTGCATGAATTTATTTTATTCTTTTTAATAAGGAATGCCCGAGACTATCCGCTGCGGCCAAGAAAATAATATCCAAGGTAGGCCACTGGTACTTGGATGAGCATGACACCTCCATCAGGGTGTTCAGGGCCACCATAGCACAACATATCCTACCAGGTCATGTCCCAGAATGACTTGTAGTAGGAGAAATATGCTATCAAGCCATCTTGCAAGGCTACAATGCCACCCTAGTCAAGGACAAGAAGAGAGCGTTCATACCCTATGGTTTCCATGTAGGTTTCTACTTGGTAAAGGATATCGCTCAAGCTAAACAAGAAGGGTTGGGACAACTCGAATTTAGATTCTAGATAGGTTGATTCCCCAAGCACGATCCAAAGGGCATGGTCTTGCAACATGTTTCACAAGTGTCATCATGTTGGCCAAACACCCATGACAAATTCAAAGATGAAGTCTTCACATAAAATGCCCAGGACTGGGACGAGGTGGTAGCAAGGATGGCCGACACCAAAATGACCAGGTTCAGGGCCATGATCCTAGATGAATAGGTGACGACAATCAAGTAATCGACTCAAGATGCCCTCAGAGCCAGGGAAGAAATCAGAGCGATAGAGGCAACATAGGTTCCCTTGGTGGCTTCGGTGCAGAATAGGGGATTTTCTATGACACATGATGCACGGGCGAGAGGATTGCTCATGATAGAACAGACACATCGAGTAATTGATCAGCTGTAGGATGACCCAAACCTCATAGGAATGAGAAGGTTCCCTACCGACCACCCAAATGAAATCCAGGCAGGTCCAAGTGGCCCTGAGCTAATACAAATTGACGAAATTGCCGGGTTAGATAACCTTGAAGTTACAATGGCACAGGCTGAATCACTAGGGGACGTTTTAGCTCAACCAAATATAGCAAGAACATCAGGTAGAGCGAGTGCACCAAACCCCCTCCATGACTTGATAACAATCTATGATGATGAGGAAAGCTCGAAGGTGTCCCTGGTAACTCAGGTGCAGATCACTGAGGAAAAATAGCCCGAGAAGGCATCTTCCCCAGCTCCCGATGCTCAAATCCAAGGCATTCCACATAATGAACAAGAGGTTGAAAGTGTTGTAGAAATTGAGCTACTCAATGTATCGAAGACCCAAATGGATAGTCCGACGAACGAGCCAGATTCGAGCGAATGAAAGAAATAAGTTCCACAGTAGGAAATCGACATCTCAACAGCCAATTATCAAATAAGTATCGTGCCTA
The DNA here is from genome assembly GCA_010110895.2 of Picea sitchensis. Lineage (NCBI taxonomy): Eukaryota > Viridiplantae > Streptophyta > Pinopsida > Pinales > Pinaceae > Picea > Picea sitchensis. Next base: position 25,092 of record SNQJ01S0122200.1, on the reverse strand, counting down.
CCCCGGATGCTTCAATTTAAACCGGTATTCAACCTTTCAATGAGCAACAACTGGAGGCCGGACCTTTGGAACAAACGCAAGAGGTTCAAGAACCCAGTATTGAACAGATATACACCATCGGAAGCCTGGGAAATATGCTTACCTGGGGAGATCAGCAAATCCCCGAACCCATGGATGAAGTTGTTGATATAAAGGCCATCTCCTATGATCGGAAAAGGAAATCTATCATGAAGAGAACCACCAAGAAGAGGAGGATTACTCTAGATCACTCCATCCTCATCACCACAGAGGAAAAATTGATTAACACAGAGCATGCCAACACATCCGAACTTATCGGTGCAGGGTTAGCAATCATAGATGCTACCCTAGACAGAGCGAAAAGGGATAAAGAGGATCTGGCCGCTACACTAAAGGAATTGGAACATCTATGCCATTTGGAGAAATATTACCAAGACACCACACAGGCTTCGATGTTCCTTAGAAGCAAATTCCAGGAGGCCTACAGTAAATTTACAGATGAGAGGCACCTATTCACTGCAAGGATATCCGAGATTTAAGAAGACACCCTCATGGCGCTAGTGAAGTGTAAGAATATGGAAAGGTGGTATGAGAAAGCACACCAAGCTGTGTAAAGGATCGACTACATCAACGCGGTTCAATAGGGCCGAGATGCCAAAGAGCACGACATCCAGGTACTAAGGGAAAGCAACATCGACTGCATAAAGAAGTCAACTGAATATTGGGTAAAAATGGCTCAAGAACCTCATCGGGAAATCCAAGAGAAATGTGCCGAGTTCGAAAAGAGTTGGACCAATATAAACTGAGCAATGAGAGACATCAGCCTCCCTGAATTCGACACACTCGATGACTTTGTCGACTTACGGGACATAGTCAAATTACATTCCGAACAAGACTCATCATGGGCTGTGGAGATAGGAAGGGTGGCGAACATGGCACCAGGTCAAGTGCGGAAGTTCATGGAACACCCGATCAAATCTTGAACCATGTTGCAGTCGTTAAGTGCTAGAATAGTCAATTAATAGGCATGAGCAGTAGAGATAAGAGAAATCCTTTTGGCCCCAACGGAACAACATAGATTCTCATATGCCAACACATGCGAGGATCTCTTCGACAAATGGTCAGAGTATGATAAGAGTCATCCACTCAAGTGAGATCATTTGATGACCCTTAGAAGACTGAGAGATGAAATCACCATGTGGGGAGTTTTGTTTTACTTAGCTTCACTTTTAATAGTTATTTTTAGTTAATAATATGTTATAAATAAGAGGATAGACCTGTTAGCAAAAGGTCAATGGTTGTTGAAAAGACCCTCATTTTTGGATTTGTAAAGAACTATTTTGGAGCTGCCTTAATTGAGAAGTCATGTTTAGGACCAGAGACAATTTTGTGTTTTTCATCAAAAGCATGTGTGATTGGATCTAAAGAAGAATTATTTCTGGTTTTTATCTCATGAATGGATGTTGTAACAAGTAAGAGCTTCTGAATATGTTGATAAGTTATCTGATTCAATATTTTTTTATAGTTCTCGTCTTTAATGATGAAAAGTAAATCGTTGTGTTAATATGTGATTGATGATTAGAGTTAAGGAAACTATTTTTCTTTCCATTGTCTATTTTCATGTATGTTTTCTTATAATAATTGTATCTCAGTCAATGATTGGAACACCAACAGGTTAACATATTAGTATTAGGCTTGTGGTAGAGAATCATTGTCTGCATGCTAGAATGAAAGGGTTATCCCAAGCTCATCCTTCTTCAATAGTTAAGATTTTCCCACTTTGTTAACTAGTTGGTTTATACTGGATTTTATCTTATATTGGTCCCACCTATAAGAGAAAATACAAAAAGAGAACGTCCGAACTGAAGGAGGAGTTTTTACAAGAAAACATAAAGCCCATCTATTAATAGGCCAAATCGCAAGATCTGGAGAACCATTCCAGCATTAAGCGCTACAGAGTCTAATTGGGCCTCGGTGGTGGGTTTGGTTCCTACTGTTGAGTTAAATGGATTTAGGACCCCTCAATAGAATTGGCACTAGAAGGAGGGCTGAAGAATGAATGGCTAACAATATTTTTTACAAAATCTTTCACATAGCCTGTAGATTCAAAACAACCCACATGCATGTCTAGTCATTCCCAATACATCCCACACATGATGAATACTCCTACAATGAGTAACTCACCCCAGAAAGAGGAAGAACATCTATTCCATGATATATCTTACAATCTTCCTCACGAAGAATTGAACCAATTCAGAAGAATCACAAGATATTACACCCAACAGATCGGTGCGTTTCCCTTAGCTCCGTTACTTCCTCGAAGAAAACAAATAAGCAGACCAGTGGTCGAGTCCCCCGACCAAGTTTTTGTGCACATAGTAGAAGACCCGATCTATTTCACCCTCACTGAGATTGAACATCCTCTTAATCTAATTCCTGAAACACCAACCGAAAACTTCTCTGAGCCTGACTATTTTTCCGAAGAGGAAGGGTTTAACTCAGAACGCTCGGTTTTGGAATCGAAAGACATGGAAGATAACAATGGTCATAATGAAGAAAGGGGAAACCCACCTCATAATAATCAACCTTTGTTGGCTAGAGATGATTTGGCCATCCCTGGACGAGTACATAACCTTCCCCGACATCCAGAGAAGTTACTCCCTAAATTTGATCCTGAAACCTCAGGATTTCTTGAAGACCATATCAAAAAATTCATACTAGCTATCAGACTAATGAATGTTCAACATGAAGACGTAGTATGAAGGCTTTTCCCCTACACTTTCGAGAATTCGACCTCCATGTGTTATTTTAACTTACCTATAGGATCCATAACTAGTTAGACGAAGTTTCAAAATGATTTTCTAGATAAATTTGTAGAAGAAACCACTACAGGAGCTTTGATGGCCGAATTGTTCGCCACTACCATGAGTTAAAAGGAGAAGGTTAAAGACTTCAATCAAAGATTCACCACTATATTAAACAAATTACAACCCGAAGCTAAACCCACTCAGAAGTTGCAAATCGAAGTATATTCTAACACTCTCCCAACTTCTATTTCCATGTTTGTGAAGAGGGTTGCCAAAGCAACCTTAGCTGAAAATTTTGAAGAAGTCAAAACAATAGAATTTCAAATGAAGGGATGTAAGGAAGGCCATGTCTCGTTAGTTAAGAAATAAGTTCAAACTCCTCCTAGGAGAGGACTACTACTGACTAGACCCCTAGGGAAACAAATAGAACAAGGTCCCAAAAAGGGAAGTGGGGACATAGAAGACCTACAACGCATGGTCAAGAAATTGTCAAACTAAATCATAGACATGAAAATAAGTGCAGGGGAAGGAAACCAAGGCTAGAGGCCCTATAAAACCTCTTTCAAAATTACTCCACCATTCAAAGTGATTGAACCTCCCCCAACCAACTTAAACATTGATCTGGGAAACGTAGCATCCGACTCTTTTTGCTCTTATCACCAAGAGAAACACTCTGAAAGAGACTTCCCACAATGGGTGCATGCCATGAATTAGATGGCCAACCGGTTTCTAGATGAAGTTTCCTTAACCGAACAATCAAGCAACTCAGTTATGAATACTACTGATTAGGAAGAATTTGATCCACCAGAAGAAACAACCATGCTAATATGGGACCCTGACCTACCAATGCCTTTCGATGACCTACTTGAGGTTCAAGAACCACCTGCAGAGGTCTTGGCTGTGAAAACACGAAGTAGGGGTCAACCTGTCTCAAACGATCTTACTACTGCCCAAACTTCAGGAGGAAAACCAGCTCTCGATCACCCGAAAGCACCTTTTTCCCCCTGAAGAAATCCTATAAACACCCATACACGAGAATCACCCAAGCTAGACTACAACATAGTAGAAGACTTGAAAAAATTGAAAGCAAATATATTGGTCATGGACATATGTAGAATTCCTCAGAAAAAGGACTTTCTGTTACAAGCATTGAAATCAGTAGAAAATCCTACAACAAGCATTGACCAAGGGGGGAATCTAACTCCCACGAATTTAAGAAATAAACCGACTGTGAACGCCTGCTCTAAAGATAAGAAGGGAAAATATTTTTTCCCACCATTCCTTTTGACATTTGAAGTCTTCAACAAAAACCTCCATAATTGTTTGGTTGACTCGGGAGCATCCTCTAATATCATGCCATTGTCTATTTTCAAAATATTAAACCTAGTCCCTCTCAGAGATGATAAACATGTAATACAACTAGACATAACACAGGTGAAGGTCATGGGAGAACTCAAAGATGTAATGATCAGAATAACGACACACCCTAAATTTGTACAAGTAATTGACATCATTGTAGTAGATATCCTAGAATCTTATGGATTTTTATTAAGTCGTGATTGGTCAGAGAAGTTAAACAGATACTTTAGTACAGACTGGGCCCACCTTTGGTTGCCATTAAAGGGACACACGAATATGATCAGGATCGATAGAGAAAGACATCTAAAACATACTGTCACTGACTTAGAAACCCTCAATGAACCCTCATTGAAAGATTTCCCCATGCTAGAAAATTATTCCCGTGACTTCGATTTTGGGAATTTCTCCCCCCTCTCATCTGATGTTCCTCTTACTCAAAACTCCAAAATGATTTTTCAAGAAAACTTCCCGACAACGATAGAGGAAACCCTCTTCTGTCAAGGACTTGCGGAACAAGTAGGATGAAAGGAGGAAAGTGGTAGGAAAAAGGAAGCTAACAAATTTTTCTCACCAATTTGGACCTTATACTTTGATGGATCTAAATCACAAGAAGGGTTAGGGGCAGGGTGAATCCTCATTGATCCAAAAGGTAAATGACATTTCATGTCCTGTAGACTAGAATTCGAGTGCACAAACAACACCGCCGAGTATGAAGCTCTAGTACAAGGGATAAACAAAGCCATAGACTTAAATGTTAAAGAATTGAAGGTTTTTAGAGATTCTAAAATCATCGTCAGACAAGTAAGGAACACTATACATTGAAACTCTCCACACTTGAAGAATTACCAATAGGAAGTGCATAGGCTAATGGGGCATTTTGAAGCCTTCAACATTACAACGATCCCAAAAACAAAGAACATTATTGCTGATTCTCTGGCCACTGCTGCCTCAAGGATATCACCTCTAGAATATTATGAAGCCTCCCGGTTCACTATGGAGCTACTCTACAAACCGTTGGTGCCCAACAATATTTCTAATTGGAAGGTATTTGAAGGAGATGAACATATCATAAAATTTTTGACCGATCAAGATAATTTTAAAGACTTGGCTATTGACGATGAAGTGTTCCAGGAACAATCAACAGAAACCAACCCTCAGATAGATCAACCGAATGAAAAATCAAGGTCTCACACGATACCGAAGGGAATAGCCAATTTAGAAAACATTTTTGACCTAAGGGAAAGATTTAAAGGGTCAAAGAATGCAAAGACGGGGAGTTCTTGTCACATGCACAAAACTATAAATTTAGGAACCCCAAAAAACCCCAAAAATATAAATCTCGGTAAGATAGTATCTAAAGAGGAAAGGAAGGCCTATATTAAAATTTTCAGACGGTATCAAGATGTTTTTGCATGGTCCTACTGAGATATGAAAACTTATGATACTCGTATCATTCAACACACTATCCCGTTAAAGCCTGAAGTAAAACCCTTCCAACATAAGCTCTGGAAATACCATTCATCCCTGGAGCCTCTCATGTGTCAGGAGTTAAAGAAACTACTAGATGCCAAAATTATCTTCCAGGTTAGACACTCTGCATGGGTAGCAAATTTGGTTCCTGTGAGGAAAAAGTATGGGGAGATCCACCTATACGTAGATTTCAGAAACCTCAATAGAGCTTCAGAAAAGGACAACTACCCAGTCCCACCGATGGAGAAACTCTTGCATACCGTGTCAGGCTCTGAGATTTTCTCCCTGCTGGACGGTTTCTCAGGTTAAAACTAGGTTCTAGTTTCAGAAGAAGACCGCTTGAAAACTACCTTCTGAACCAAGTGGGGAACCTTAGATTATAAACGCATGCCCTTTGGGTTAATCAATTGTTGGAGGTAGGCCAAAGGCCAAAGTGGAAAAGCATGGAATTTTTGGGAAATAAAGCATGCACGAGCGAAGCGACAACGAGAAGGAAGAACAACACACGCGCATGCAAGGAAAGAAACAGCTGGAAGGGAGAAAAACACACATGCATGGGAGGAAGACCTAATAACGGTAGGGTTAGGGTTTTGGTAAGGTATTGTAAAAAATTGAAGAGCCCTAAATGTATACATATAGATACTTAGGTATCATAAGGGGTTCACTCCAGAGGATTATTATGCTATTGTAGTTACGCATGAGTTGATGCGATATGTAATGGTTTGCTGTAAGACCTATTTGGTGTAAGCTGTTGAGATAGAGAGAACGAGGGAGGGTAGATCCTGAGGGTTAGGTCATAGGCTATGGATCCTGGTGCGATCTAGTCCACCTCATCTAAGATCTCACCCGATTGAGAAGAGTTGTAAGCACGCGACGCTGTAGATGTGAACATAATATAATAAAAGAGATGAGAGCCAAATCTTTGTGGATGTAGCCCCAAGAGGGGGTGAACCATGGTAAAATCTGTGTTGTGTGATGAATGTTTGCATATATTATTGTCTGAAACAATTATTATTATGTTGAATGAATGAGTTATTCTATTGCTTGTTTAAGTGATTTTGTGATATTAAGGGAATAAGCCTATGGATCTACTACATAAGTCGCGAATAACAATATGTTGCATTGACAGTCATAATAATGGTTCAATATTTAGCTGGCTTATCTCACACTCAATCCTAGGCTGTAAACACCTGAGTCTTACAACCACCCATTAAAGCTATCTTGGGTGAGACTGCCCAATGCATTCCGTGTGCTACATTGCCTTCTGGTTTACCAGGATGGCCGATAGTTTTATAGGCTTTGTTGGAAACCCGAACAGACATGAACCCTGGGTCAATAAACTCAGCCATGATAGAAGAATAAGAGTAACCAACAAATGTCCTGCCTATTGGAGGAAAGTCAGAGGACAAAGTGGAAAAGCATGGTGTTTTTGGGAAAAAAAGCATGCATGAGTGAAGCGACAGCTAGAAGGAAGAACAACACACGTGCATGCAAGGAAAGCAAAAGCTGGAAGGAATAACAACACACACACATGGGAGGAAGACCTAATGACGATAGGGTTAGGGTTTTGGTAAGGTATTGTAAACAACTGAAGAGCCTGAAATGTATAAATATAGGTACTTAGGTATCATAAGAGGTTCACTCCAAAGGATTATTATGCTATTGTAGTTATGCATGAGTTGATGTGATATGTAATGGTTTGATGTAAGACCTATTTTGTGTAAGTTGTTGATCTAGAGAGTATGATGGAGGGTAGGTCTTGAGGATTAGGTTGCAGGATGTGGAGCCTGGTGTGATCTAGTCTGCCTCATCTAAGATCTCACCCGACTGAGAAGAGTTGTAAGCACGCGACACTGTAGATGCAAACATAATATAAGAAAAGAGCCAAGAGACAAATATTTGTGGATGTAGCCCTATGAGTGGGTGAACCATAGTAACATTTGTGTTGTGTGATGAATGTTTGCATATCTTATTTTCTGAAGCAGTGATTATTATGTTGAATGAATGAGTTATTCTATTGCTTGTTTAAGTGATTTTGCGATATTAAGGGAACAAGCCTATGGATCCACTGCATAAGTCATGAATAACAATATGTTGCATTGAAAATCCATAATAATGGTTCAATATTTAGCTGGCTTATCTCACACTCAATCCTAGGCTGTAAACACCCGATTCTTACAACCACCCATTAAATCTATCTAGGGTGAGACTGTGTAGTGCATTTTGTGTGCTACATTGCCTTCTGGTTTACCAGGAGGGCCGATACATTTAGAGGCTTTGTTGGAAACCCGAACAGACATGAACCTTGGGTCAATACAATTAGACAGGATAGAAGAATAAGAGTAAACAACAAATGGTTCTGTTGCCGTTGGTAGGAACAAGAGAGGAGTGAGTAGAGGAGATAATTCAAAGATATGTCGGAGGCAGATCTAGAAAAGGTTAGGGAAGAGACCAATGAGCCATTAGGAGGGAATGTTGAGGCTGTGGAATCCCACAAAAATAAAGATTGAAAATTGGCTAATAACTAAGGAGCTAGAGTTTGCACATAAATACAATAGAAACCTTAGACTAACACCTCGTAAATATCTTGAGAAATATGTTTTTACTGATTTACACAAAGTATTTTTCTGTGATTTTCCGCATCTATTACATGATTGGATACTTAGGTTGAAGGATAACCACGCAACGAACTGGATTCGAGAGATAGAATGGACCCCAATACAGATTGAACAACTTTAGCAGGTGAACAACAAGTTCACCCGCGCAGTAGACTTTTGGTTTGACAATATTGTGGCAGGTTTTATAACAGAGTTTTCAGTCGACACAACGAAGTCGTATAGTGCAACGGAACAAGATTTTTTATGTGGACCCCGAGGAGGGTACATTCGATTGATGTATACTTCTATTAAGATACTATTGTATAACAAAGGTGTAATGATAATGGAGTCAGACAACTAAACTTCCCTGTGTGCATGGGGGAAGGGGGGAAGCACTGACAGGAAGAGGAGGAATGGAAGGAGGAAAGGATAAGGGAAAGAAGGAATAACCCTTGGACCCAATCATGATTGACAATGAACAGATCAAGAAGATCATGGTGATAGCTGGAAACACACATAGTGGAGTACCTTACCAATACAAGGTGAATACCAAGAAGAGAGCCGTAGTCATGAGGGAAGGCTTGGTGAGTGATGAGGAAGAGGTGTATGATCTCCGAAATGTGGAGCATATTGGGGAAATCCCGCGTGCAACATATGAGAGGAAGATGAGAGGTCCGAGAATGAGGAGAGAAGGTAGCAATCCGATCCATATCAATGTCAGTGTGGAACCCATAAACCCATGTGCAACTAATACACCAAAGAGAACACCACCATTTAGACAACCAAAGTTCAGAAGCATTTAGACAACAAGAAGTACATCCACACAAGGAAAAACAACTGGAGGAGCTAGTTCAGGCAGCACTAGTCAAGTATCTACACCATGTGGAGGTAGTAGTTCATCATTTGGAATGGAAGGACATGATCCCACCATCAGTTTACCATAATTTCGAGGAGAAGCAACAAAAGACCCATAGAAACACTTGCTTATTTACGAAAAAATATGGGAATAAAAACAGATCACTGATGAAGATACCAAACTTGTGCAGTTAGCGATTATGCTAAGAGACTGCGCACTATAATGGTACATGAGTTTAGATGCAAACAGTGCTCCTGGGATGACAATAACACTGGAAGACATTAAGAAGTTACTGATAAATGAATTCCAGAAGCCAGACTTAGAATATCAATATATGAATGAGATGATTGAAATAATACAGAAACCAGGAGAGTATGTATGGGAGATCAATAAGAGATTCAAGCGATTGAAGGGAAAGTTAAAATATCTCATGACTGAGATGCAACATAGATACTTGTTTGTCAATTCACTACTCCCACATTTAAAATATACATTGCGACAACAAAATTTCCAGACATAGGCAGAGGCTTTGCAGGCAGCCTTGCAACTGGAAGAAAACTAGTACTAGAAAACAGACCCAACTATTGAAGAACTGAAGGAGAACCTGAAGAATTTAATGTTTCAACTAAACCATAATAAAAACAAAGACAAACGAGAAGCTATTTTGTGTAACACATGCAGGACGGGAGGACACCACAAGAACGAATGTCCAACATTCATGCAGTATATGGAAACAAGGATGCCAAACCCGTTACCAATAGGAGGACCATGGTGTGAAGTTTTTAAGACACCATGTCATGACCCCTATCATTTCTCGATGATGCATAAGTACTAGACAATTCCAAAGAATTCATACTACACCTTTTGCAAGTCAGTGGGCCACGATGACAAAGATTGTAGAACTATGGAGTTGATGTGAGAAAGGACATCAGACGCATATAAATTGCAGGCATAAATGATGACAGGGCAAGCCACACCACAGTTTAACCCAGCTCCAACTCCATACAATACTGTGCAACAATAGTATAATACTGCGGAACAACCATACAATAATTCACAACCACAATACAACGCAACACAACCTCAGTACAATACTGCACAGTATAATCAGGCACCTCAATATAATGTGTCGAGAGGAGATAGAGTAGGATAAAGAGGTGGAGGATGAGCAAGGGAGGTTTCAAACGAGGTATAGGACTAGTAGTGTGTCACAATTGTCAACAACTAGGACATTATGCAAGGGAATGTCCACTTCCACCAAAAACTTGTATGTATTGTTGCTCATCGGACCACGATACAGAAGAATGTCCGACACTACTAGTAAATATCTAGGAAAAGAGGAACCAGAACAACCAGAATGTTCAGTGGATTTTCCACGAAGCAAGGGATGAAGGACTGAACATTAATATAGTTACTCATGGAGGAGCTAAAACATGGGATGACACTGTTCAACAAGAGCCAGCACAAAATCAATGGGTGAAAAAGAATGACGAACCAATGAAATAGTTCGACACGTAGAAGTAAAATGAGATATTTAAGCAAGCCTGACCAGAATTTAAGAAGGAATATATTGTGACAACTTCATCTGCACAACAAAGAAAGGAAGCACCATAATAAAAAATGCCTCCGTTATTGGATCATACCAACGAAATACATTCCATGGGACAAGTAAGTACAATCAAAGGATTTTTGCAATCATGTGTAAAGGTATTAAGTGATCCATCATCTGTGAAAATATTGCAAAACATACGATAAAAATGTAGTATTGAGACGAAAGGAAAACTAGAACCAAAGATAGTCAATCACCTACACATAAGAAGAAGAATAAGTAGGGAATTTAGATTGAATGCCAACATTGAAGATTTCAATATGGGAGACATTATACTAGATCTAGGATCTGAAGTTAATGTACTACCAAAGAAGACGTGACAATGCATGGGAGAGCCCACATTAAGATATTCACCTGTTCAATTGAAACTAGGAAACCAACACCAATTCCTCCCAATAGGTAGACTGAAAGGAGTGATAGTAGAACTATATGGAGTGTGCACTAAAGCATAATTTGAATTCATAGAAATAGTGGACGACACAACACCATACCCAACGTTGTTTGGTATGGATTAGGTGTTTAAAAACCAGACCATAATCAACTTGAAGACCAGAAAACTGACATTTGAGTCAAGAGAATACAGGGTCATCATGCTGTTAGACCCATAAGAAGGGGAGAGGTTCATAGAACCTACTTGTTTTGACCTAGAGGAAATCTACCAGTTGTATAGAACAACTACGCGCGATGAGGATTACGTCAACCCAACTACAGACGTGATACTCAGTTGATGGAGCATCACTTCGTGTGCAACAAATTCAGATACTGGTTTAGAGAACTGGCAACAAAGGCTACACGAAGTATCCATCAAGAGATGTGAAAGAATAGACTTCGCAGTAATATGGGTAGGCACAAAAATCAGAGAACCACCTAGTTTCCACGAGGTAAACGATTTGGAAACATTCTTAGCATAGTACGAAGATGAAGTCTTGGAGAACCAAAGACTGTTAGAACTTGATCTAACATTCAAGGCCACACCTGCAAGATGGTGGGGCGCACACAAAGAAACAATCACATACTGGTACCAATGTAATCGGTTACTGCACATAAGGTTCGGCACAGAACATAAAAACAACAAACAATAGAAGTATGATGGACAAAGAGAACCAACTGAGCACTTGGAGGAGTGTAGAACGCTATGGAAAATAACACCTCCATAGGAATGGCCTCATCATTTTATACACATTCTCGAGGGTATACTAGCAAATTGGTATACAGACCAGGAATTGTGCAAAGGAACTATGATCTGGATGATATTGCAACATAATTTTACAGTCACCTTCTCATTCGAGCATGAGAACCCCAACATAGATGCCACTCTTAAGAAGATAAGAGGAGTAATATTCATCCAAGCACCATAAATATAACGTATCACAGAAGAGAAACAACAAAATAAATAGATAGTCAAGGAACTGTTGTCATGTTACCATGTGCAAGAGGAAGCACCAGATAAAGATTATCTGCGCGATATCCAGATTGAAGAAGCAGAAGGGGAAAGAGATGTGGAAGGGCCACCCATAGAATTTGAAGTCATTTTCGTGCCGATTAAAGTAAAGAAAGTCAACATTGGGGCAACCGAGCATCTCAAAATGGATAGCATTGGAGATTACTGGGATTACAAACAGTGAAAAGTGTAATAGAGTTATTGCACGAATACAATGACTTGTTGCCCACAACATTTGCAGATATGAAGGGTATTGCAGGAGAGCTAGGAGAAATGAAGATACCATTTAGACCAGAAGCGAGATCGATCAGACAATGACCAGATAGACTGGATCCCATATATAAGTAGAAATTCAAAGCTGAGATCGACAGGATGCTAGAAGCTGGCATCATAGAACTGGTCAAAGAATCAAAATGGATAAGCCTAATGGTAGTATAGGAAAAGAAACAAGGAGGGATCAGGATATGTGTCAACTTGAGGAGGTTGAACGATGTATGCCTACACGACCGATTCCCTACACCTTTCACAGATGAAGTGTTAGAGAACGTAGGAGGACATGAAGCCTACTCATTCACCGATGGATTCTCAGGTTACCATCAGATAAAGATAGCACAAGAAGACAGATACAAGACCACGTTTTTGATAGAATGGGGATTGTATCAGTACACAATCATGACGTTTGGATTGAAGAATGCACCAACAATCTTTTCCAGATTAGTCATTGTAGCGTTTAAGGAATTCATCCACCAGTTTCTCGAAGTATACCTGGATGATTGGACAATATAGAGTTTGTTGAAAGACCATGTAGAAGTGTACGACTAATGTTGAAAAGATGCAGACAGTGTCAGATATCACTAAATATAAAAAAATTCATATTTGGAACACTATTTGGGATACTAGTGGGCCATATAGCATGCAAACAAGGTTTACTCGTAGATCCTGCAAAGATCACAGTCATTGTTAACCTAGCACCACTGAAAACAGTCCATCAACTAAGAGCAACGTTGGGACACACAGGTTAATACATGAAATTTATCATAGGATATGTGCAAATTACTGCACCGATGGAAAATATGCTAAGAAAGGATACAAAGATTCAGTGGAACGACAAGTGTCAACACGGTCTGGATACCCTACAGGAAAACATGGTCACCGTGCCGATATTAGTCTTTCCATATTGGGAGAAGACATTTCACGTACATGTAGATGCATCAACCATAACACTTGGAGCTATCTTGGCACATACAAGAGTGGGGGACTTGGATCACCTGATAGCATTTGCGAGCCGGAAGCTATCGAACTCAGAACATAACTATAACACAACAAAGAGAGAAGGGCTAGCTATGGTTTATGCATTGCAAAAGTTCAGACATTACTTATTGGAGAAACACTTTAAGATGTTCATAGATCACTCAGCCCTGAAATATCTAGTCAACAAGCCAGTGTTGGGGGGTAGAATTTGTCAATGGCTACTCTTATTTCAATAATTTGACTTTGAAGTCATCGTCAAA